>JANHAO010028081.1:0-10688 GCA_026873985.1 Saraca asoca
GGAAATGGCTAAATGGAGGAGCCGAACATGCTGGAAGATTCGGGAAAATGGAGGCCAAAATATCAGCCCATGGGTCACCAGAAACTGGTTGAGCCGGTTTCAGTCGAAAAGAAATTTCACTTAGGCCCCTCAACTTTGGCTTATTTCGAAAATTTCCCCACCCGATTTTGAAGTTTTTCACTTCAGTCCCTGAAATATTTTCAGCTTAGTCCTTTTAAATTTTAAATTTTATTTTCAATTTTCCTTTTTATTTTTCTAAATTTTCAGGGTATTACACTTTCCAAGAGTGAAATTTATATCTTCTCTTAAAGGCTTGGAAAGTGAACAAGTTGAGTGCTCAATATCCTCTAGTGATAAATCATTTTCAATTTGGATGTCACAAGAAGTTGAACAATCAAATGCTATAGATATTTTATTATTTTGCAATTCATTGAGAGTATGTAAGTCATCATAACTAGGACTAGTATAAGAATTTGAATCGTATACCTCCAAGTCTTTTGGGTCATTAAGCTTGATTTTTCCATTTGAAACTTGATTGACTCTTCTTTGGAACCATCTTTTTCTTTCTCTTGAAATTCTTCATTGGGAAGCATGGAACACATTTTCACATTCTTGCAAATCCTCTTGAAGTAATTCCCTCGACAATATCTTCCTCTATTTCCTTTTCCTTTTAATGCTTAATACAAACATTCTTGTTAATAGAAAAATAATTATTAAGATAAAAAGCACTAATAGTGTTCCAAATTTCTTTGGCACTAGAGCATTTGGAAACCTTGGCATAAGCATCATCATTCAAACTACTATGCGAAATATTCATAAGTTTAATGTTCAAAGCAAAATCTCTTTTATAATCATCATCTCATTCACTCCTGGGTTTGAAGGTAAAGCCATCCATAATGATATCCCATGAATATAAATCAAGGGCTTGTAAAAATCACTCCATTTTTCCTTTCCAAACCTTATTAAAGTAAGAACCATAAAAGAAAGAAGGTTTGAAAATATCAACATATTCAAATATTGGTAAATTTGAAATATCAAAATTTTCTTTCAAAGAGGTGCCTTCAATGGTTGTCATGGATCATCTAGAGATGATTAAGTCCTTTAAATGAAAGCTCATGCTCTAATACCAATTGTAAGACAAGGCAACCCACACCTAATGGGGGTGAATTGGGCATTTTAAAACTTATAAAATTTTTAATGTTCTATTTGAAAATTTCTTGATTTTGGAAAGCCATAGGATAGGTTTGATTCAAATAAACCTAAGATAGTCTGGTGAACATGTTTGCACATAAGAAATAATAAATCAAAGCATTTGTACAAAGCAACTCATGTAACTATACTTAAGCAAGGTATCAATGAGCACATTCAAAGATATAAATCACTTTTGTCAATTAGACTAACTTCTAGGCAAAAAGATAAATTGTGAAACATAAAATGCCCAACAAATTTTAACAATAAAAAAGTTAAGTATCTTACAACCTTATTCAATATCAAGAGGAAAAATAGATATCACCAAAAAAAATTGCTGAAAAATAAAGAAAGTAGGGATAGAGAGATTCAAAGTCAAGATTTATAATAGTTTCCCCTTGAAAAACAATCTTCAAGGCTTCAAGGCATACATCCACTTACAAGCTCTCAACTAAGCTTGAATCTACTAAAATATCAATCACTTCAATTTTAAATAGGCATAAGAAGAAACCTTTTACAATGATTGCTCAACCACAATCAAAATCCCCTTTGAGAAGCACAATTACTCACTCAAAAAGAGAAAACAAAAAGCTCAACCACTCTTTTAAACCTAGGTAAGCCTACCCCTAAGAAACCGAAGAATGTTTGAAAGATACAACAGAAAATTTAGAGAACTCTCCAGTTCAGATTTACAAATTGAAGTCCAATTGATAAGGAATCAATCAAATCTAGCTAATATCAAAGAATGAAGATAAAGAGTTGAAGCATAAATGAAAAGAGAATGTTTATCTCTTAAGAATTAGGTTTTGTTACTGAGAAAATGTGTGAAATGAGTGTTTATAACAAGAGAATGACACCCAATAAAAATGACCATTATTAAAAAAATTACCCTTACAAGTATGATCATGAATTCAAATTTTGAAGTTTGAGTAGAATCACAAGATTCAATTTTGAGTTATTGGAGTCAAATCGCAAAAATGTAATGCAAATTATGATTCTACTCACTAAAAATGGCAAACCTTCTATAAGTCCAAGCATACACATGATCAGACTCGCGATTAGAATCATGAAAATAAAGTATTGAAAAATTCAATTCAAATCGTTTAAAAATAATTCAAATTGTGATTTGAATCACAAGGTAGGAATGCCTACCCTGTCCTCGTGAGCATGATCATGAAAAAACAATTATGAATATCAATTTGAATCGCAAGGTCTAGAGATGAAAATTTAAACTTTCCAAATCCATTTCAAACCAATTTAACCATTTTAAAACTTCATAAACTAATCAAAAAACATGATTCCAAATTAAATGAATATGATAAAACATTTAAGAACAAGTTTGAATGTTTTTGGTGAAATATTTCAAATGTAAGAACATATTTCCAGGATTAAACAATTTGACAAATCATATAAGAACATCTTGGAATGTTTTTGTTTAAAGTATTTTCAAATGCAAAAACATATTATTAAGTTTAAACAATTTGATAACTCATGTAAGAACATCTTGGAATGTTTTTGTTGAAAATATTTCAAAAGCTTTTTGAGCAAAATCTTGAGATAAACTTTCTAAAAGTATTTCAAAGAAATGAGCTAAATTTAAATAATCCAATACCTTTACATTTTATTTAAAATAAGGCCTAAATAAGAATTTCATCAATTGAAATTATGGTCATCTAAGAAAAACATGACAGAGCAATCTAAGAACTTGTAAAACAAAATTCAACTCTAAATTATGAAAAATTCTATTTAAGAAGAAAGTCTACACCTAAAAGAAAAGACTATATCCAATGAAGATCTAAGGCAAATCTTGAAGCATCCAAAGCTTCAATCTTCTAAGTTTTCAAAACTTAGAACTACTCTTCTTTCGTAATTTTCTATCATTATCTACCAAATCAAGATTAGATATTACTAATCATGTATTGATAAGTATTTTATTTCTCTATAAAAATAATTGTTTACTTATATATAAATAATTTAATATAGATAATAGAGAAAATATTTTGAATTTGAAGAAAATTAAAAAAAATTAGAAATTTTATCCATAATTTGAACTGGAACGGAAAAAAAAAATAAACATTAAAAATTCTTTTCATTCTCCCTTCTACTCAATACATAGTGACATTGGGTGACGATGAATACCATGACTATTATGGCTATTATGATACTAACTTGTACCCGTGAAATGCACAGATTTAATTAATTTTATTTGATAATCATTTATATTAAATATTTAAATTATAAATTATAATGTATTCAAACATAGGTAGGCTATCATCATTTTGTTACTTATTAGATGACTATATAATTAGTATAATTATATTTGTATTAATTATGAGTGAATACTATATTTCTTTTAATTTGATAAAATTATTACATTAATATTCCAAATTAACTAAATTTATCATTGAATTTTTTTCCATCCTTTCAAAAATATTTTCTTAATACATTAATGCTAAGATGAATTTATTTATAAGTTATTTTGTTTAAAAATTTAAATTAACTACTTTATGCTAGAAGATTTACTTATTTAATTAATAAAAGTTCATGTATTGTCATAACTAATATATTACCTTCAAAAAAATATACATTCTAAAAATATTTTTTATAAAATTTTAAAAATATTTTAGATTAAAATTGTAATAAGTACTTGATAAAAATTTCAAAAAGGAAAATTATGAAATATCAAATTTAGTATTTGATATTTAAAGATAATATGAAATTTTAAAGAGTGAAAATTTTTATATAGACATTATCTTCTAAATTATAATTAAATATTACTAATATAAGTATTTTATTTCTATATAAATATAATTTTTTACTTATATATAAATTATTTAATATGTATAAAAATAATTCAAATTGAAATCTATTAATGAATTTATATTGAAATTTGGATGTAGATAATTTTATTAAATATTTTATTTTGAAATAGATATATTATTTAAAAATTAAAGAAAATATTATTAAAATTATTTAAATTTTAAATTATGCAACTCATTAAAATATTAAAAAAATAAATTTTATTTTCAATATTAAATATTTAAATATAATATCACTAAATTTTAATTTAAAAATTATTTCAATAATATTAAAATAAATACCAAAATTGCATTACTCAAATAAATAAATAATTCAAATATTAAAAATCAAAAATCAAAATATTATTTGATAATTCAAAAAGTTAAAATAATAATTTAATAATTTAATAGTAGTAAAATTAAAAAATAAAAATTAAAAATAAGTTATAAATAATTCAAATAAATAATTTATTATCAAAATAAAAAAATACAAAAGTTCTATCTACAATTTGAATTGAAAAAATAAAAAAAATTAAAATTCTTTTCACTCTTCTTCTCTTGACAAGTAGAAGACACTTGTTGCATAGTGACATTTCAATAAAGACGAGTGCTTTGACTTTTATATTATTAGGAAGATTAGGAAAATATGAATAGACACAACAATTAGTTCCGTACTTATTTATAGGGGTGTTGATTCTTATGTCATTTAGATTTCATAATTGATATTAGTAGTTCCTTATTTATATTTTTATTATAATTATTCATCTCCCCATTTAGTGACAACATTAAGATAAATAGAAAATGCTGAAATGAATTGTTAAGCTCTACCTTGGATTGTTAAAATACCTATTATGGAACTCATCCTTGCAAAATCTCCTATGAATTTAAAATTATTTACTATGCTATCAATAAACACGAAATTTAATGTAAAATATATTTATGAAATATAAGAAAAATTCAATTTTTGATTTTATATATATTGTTTTTTAAATTTTTAAAATTTTGCATAAAAATAAATATAATTTCTACTTGTAATACAATTGACCCTCCTAAGATGCTTATAAATGATAACAGTCGCATAAAGTAAGCTAGGACTACGCATGAAAGCGATTTGGATATATAGTTAATCATTAGCAGGTAACTAAAAGAGGTCTACAAGTCATTCATTTCCTATGTTTATCATCATTTTGAGGCTAATCATGCCTTCACTTTTCAATTTTCATACTTTTTTATTTTTCACTTTTTCGGAAATTTCAAATGGATCTTTAACTGGGGAAGTAGTTGAGATTATTGGAAAAAGCTCAGATCGCCTCTACTCAACTACTTAATTAGTAAAAAAAAAACACAAAAAACTTTTGAAAATTTAGATTTTCTCCATTAAAGATAACTATTCCAAGAAATCTTTTGTTGTGGCAAGATAAACTAAGCAAACTATTTTGCTTCAATGAACAATCAACAATTTGCATATGGTTAAATTGTTAAATACTTGTGACATGTGTCCTGAGTATTTGATAAGAACACTTCAATTGTTGCTAAATGAAGTCACCACAGTAAGAAAATGTAGCGTCCAATATTATATCGCCTATTTGCCTCAAATTGGCAAGGCAACAAAGGGAAAAAGTATCTGTAGAATTTATTAATACAAAGACAACATGAACTTAATAGCCAAAAAAAAAAGACAACATGAACTTGAAGCAAATAGTGCACCTTGAAGCACTATTCATCCATCGTCCATAAAACTTAAGCAATGCCTTAGAAATGTCTAGTATTTTGAAGTGTGTTACTCATGAATTAAAAAAATTTCTTACTCCAAAAAAAGAGATGAACAGTTGTGTTTTTCTATCTCTCTTCTTGAAATAAAAAGTTGTCGTTATTTCATGAGTAATATAGAATTTTTCCTCTTACACCCCGTGAAAGGCAGAAAATGTTGCTGGAAGATATAATACCAAGACAGGGACGTATAGGTTCATTCATGTAATGATGTACAACCTACTCAGCCTTGCCAAGGTGATTGGTTCTGATTGTGTTGCTTGCCATAAGACGAAGAACCCAAGTGATCAAGCCCTGATATGTTGAAGAAATCTTTTTGAGAAAATGCTTTAAGACCCAGAAAATCTCTGGTCATCTCATCATCACCTTTCTTGCCGCTTTTACTAAACTGGTTTTGATCGGTCGTTGATTTAGAAACAAGTTCCTGAAAATTAGCATCTGATCTTGTACTTGGATTCAACATTCCCCTGAGAGCTTCCTCAAAGGAAAATGACCTCTCAAACGTCCCACCAGCACAAGGCATAGAAGAACCCATCATGTCATGGAAAAATGAAGCTCCTGTATTTGCAGCACCTTCTTCCAAGTAATTATCAGAGATGATCCCAGCTTCTTTATTCCCATAAACAAAACCTGTCGCTATCTCCTCACGTGAAGCCATTACCAAACCAGAAACAGCAGAAGATGAAGGCATTGACGAGGACGAGCAGCTATACCCTACAGTACTAGTACATTCTGCAGTCACGTGATCTGCAACCTGAAGAAGATGCTGGTGGTGGGGTCTCATGAGCATAGCTGGTGGTGATGGTGAAGTTTTGTTGCTCGCTGTGACGCCTATTTGTGAAGCTTTTTGTAATAAAGCAGTGGCAGACATGTGAGGAGAAGCAGAAGCCGTGGATAATTGGAAATTTGAAGGCAACAAGGTAGCAGTAGGGTTAGGGTTTTGATCATGGCGGATTAAGGATTGTTCAAAATTATGTGTTGGCAGTAATGGCGAAGAGAAATCTAATGTCGACGGAAGAGAGCTGCCATGGCCAGATTCTGCCGCTGGTGGCCGCGGTGGTGGTGGGCAAGACAGCCACGGAGGAATATCGGGTCTTAGATTGTTGAATATATCTTGTTCTTTTTTCACAGATGGTGGTTGGAGTTGGAGGCCATGACTGTGAGAGGACAAAAGTGGGTTCACTGCTGAGATAGCTCTGGCACTCTCCTGTGCTAAAGCGTCACAGAAGGCTCTGTGAGTGATGAAACTGTCCCTTCTGCAAACCACAAAAAAGCAAACAGAAACAAACAAAAGCAAACCTTCAAATTTGCTGTAGAGTATTGATACATGTAAAACAATATCTGTAAGTACGTTTTCACACACTCTCTCTCTCCCATGCCATCTTTTTGTATTTTCCTTCTTTTTTAACTGGAAAGCTAGGAGACATAGCAGATGGTAACCATTAAAGGTACCTAAATATGCACTTTACGGTAGACCTTGAGAGACGCTACATTCCCCCTTTAGAAAAAATGACTTTCTAATCGTCCCTTCCCGGAAAAAAACCATTAGCATGTTGAACTGGTGAAATAGAAAAAATGACCATCTCTCCCAACAGCAAACACGTACACATTAAACACTTTAAATAATACATTTAACCACTAATCTTTGTTAATGCTACATTAATTTTAATTTATTTAATTTTATTAATTATACATTTAAAAGAATTTGATTAGTTGATTCTAATAAATAAGTGAAATCAGATTAAATTATTATTTTTTACTACATTCCAATTATAAAATATATTAAAAGATAATTGCTTCTTGAGTCAATTTCTCTAAATATGTTATAATTAAGTAGATGTTATCGTAGACTTAATTAGATATGTTAATGAATTCTAATTAATCTTACCTAGAGAAAAGGGTTCCACAATCACATCTATACTCCCTGGTGCCACAGATTTTGGAGTGAGCTTTCCAATCAGACTGAACTGCGTAACGCTTGGAGCACTTATCACACTTCCATTTCTTCTCACCGTGCTTCCTGCAAAAGTGCTTCTTGATCCCAGTCAGGTCCCCAAGGGCCCTTGATGGGTCATGGTGAACGCATGTTGGCTCTGGGCACACGTATACCTTCTTCCTAATTACCTCTTTGTTTGATCTTTGCTTTAGCTTCCATGGCAAATTATGCCCTCTTCTATGAAGCTGCAGATTCTGATCTCTCTGAAACCCTTTGTTACATACCTCACATATGAATCGGTTTGTTGTTAAGAGGGCCTTTGGGGACAAGGCTATCACTTCAGCATCTGGGTCTGAAATATGAAAACCCAAATGATATAATCGAATAATAGTAGGACAATTAAAACAAAACAAATCTTGCTTTTTGCGCCAAATCCAAAATGAAAGTTATATAAGATTAATTGATGATTTATGACCTGGGTTGCCTGGAAGACTTCTCTTCTTTTTAGGTTGTGATTCTTGATTTGTAGAAGTAGACGACGAGTGTTGAGGGTAGAGTGAGCCAGTAGTGTCATTCCTAGTTCCGGAGGAAGCACTTATTTCACTAGATGCAGATGTCAAATTCGACATGTTTTCATCGACCACCAAACCTTTCATCATCTCCATGTTAAATTAAACGTGCAAACCAACTACTACTGCCTGGTTTATTAGTAGAGATTCTGAGTTTCTTATTTGCTTCTGCTGGGACAAGAACTGTCTGGATCTGAGTGCAAAACCTTATTCTCGACGGACTTCAGCTTAGACTGAAAAATGCAACAAAATGGAAACTAATTAAGTAGGCCAAACCAAATTTGATTGCTTCTGGTCATAGATCTTACTCTATATATAACTCTCTCTACTTCCTAATTACTTACAACTCCCAGAATCTTGAGAAGTGAAGGAGAAAAGAATGAGGGGTGGGAAAAGTGAACAAATTAGTACCTGCAAACCTATGCATATCCAATTCTACTGTGCATAGGTCACGCTACTTGCTAGCTAGTTCAAACAAATTACCTCTTCTTCCTGGGAACTAGCTAACAGAAGGAAGATGCCATATTAAGAGGGTGCTGAATTTGGTACAAAGCAGCCAGTTTGAGGAAATTTCATAGAGTTGTCTGCCTGTGATGAGAGGGAAAGAGAGAAGAGAGAAAGGGTAAGAGATGTGGATGAGAAGAAAAGGATGCCTTTGAAGCTCGCACCCATACAAGGCCATAACCCAAGCCAAACACCTTTGTTCTGACGTGCACTTTCTGTCTTTTCCTTTGTTTTCTTCTCCCATTTTTCCTCCTTAATAATTGTATTGCATTATTATCTGAATATTCTTCTCATGTTAATTTTGAAGCACTGTTAATCTTTTTTATTTATGGCGAAAATATTTCTGACACTGATTGATTATTCATGCCAACATTCCCTCTCTCCCCTAAAAAGTAAAGATAAAGTAACCAAGAGAGATGATGAGAGCTTGATTATGAACTTTTAACATCATGGGTAAAAGCGATATACATAAAAAGCAAAACTGTTTTTCTCTCTCTCTCTGCATTCACACTCCTATCAACAGTACATAGATTTTGGAATGAAAAATCATCATTCACTCATTCTATCTTACTTACATTCTCCTTTGTAAGAATAACACAATTTAAATAAAAATAATTTGATTTAATTATAGTTCTATATTGTGAAAATAGCAGTAACCCAATTCTTTTAAATTAGCAGACATCCATATGCTCACATGCAGAACAGTTCTCAGCTAATCAATATTATCTTTTATGTGTAGTTTCCTTTTCTGGTATTCTATAGTATAATTTATCAAATTAATGCCATTACATTAATATGATTTTTTTTTTTTGCCATTACATTAGTCTGATTTAATCTTTGCATAATGACATTTTTCATATTTTTTGGAAGTTTAAAAATGAGGGAAATATTGGTTGGTCCCCCATGCATGCTGCCAACCCATCCCCACTTTATATATAGTATTTGTCTGTCAATGCATATATTGAGAAGGTGTGAGGTGTATCGGTGTTCTTTGTTTTGTTAAATATTCATAGAATTCTGGAATATTTTTGTCATGATTGAGGGTTAAATATTATGAAAATTATCATGCAGTTAGTAGTAAATTCAAAGGACTAAATCATGATACTTGCACAATCAATCCAGAGATTAGAGATTACGTAAAAGATAAGAAAAAAAGGGCAATTCTATTGATGTGTTTATTTTTTAAGTCTTCATTGAGAGCAAATTGGACTGGAGATGTATCAAATGAATAAAAGTGAAAAAATAGATCATGAAAAAAAAGTCTTTTCCAAATATTTTATTATGTTGCATATAAGGGTTCAAAATCAAATTATGATGGCAATAAGTGCCATCCTCAGAAACTCGTGACGATATTATAGTTGAGATAATTAAGCAATAATTTATTTTTAACTTCTAAAATTCTTACATAAAAAAAAATTACTACTTATACAACTATCTAAGCACAAAATGTATAATATTAATATCACTACTTTTAAAAAATAGGTTGTTTCATTCCACATTTAAAATATGCCATCAGTTTTTTTACATATTGATAATGATATTTATAAATAATCTATTGTTAAGAACGAAAATTAAACTTCAAATATAAATAACTGAACAGGAGCAACTTTGTCAAATGGATATAATACTAACATAACTGCATCCTACTGAACCTAGATTCTCACTTAAACGGTTTAGTTTACCTCAAGCTCTGTTTTAGCGTCGTGACAAAGACATGCTAAACTATGAATAGTGTGAAATTATTCCTCTGTAAAGTATATTCGCTTTCATTGGTAAATGTCAGACGTAAAACAAAATATATATGTTTTATTCAATAAGTATTTATTTCAATTTTTTTAAAAAAAAATTCAATCCCATACAAATTTGATCTTTAATAATTAAATCACAAAAATTATAATTCTATTAATAAAAATTACATCACAA
>JANHAO010028082.1:0-10691 GCA_026873985.1 Saraca asoca
AATTAATAAAAGCGAAAGTTAATCGTGTCACATGTTAGAAGTTGTCTTCCTAAATTTATTTCCAACCATCACAATGTCATAAGTGAAAAATAAAAAGGACTTATATTGAAACGTGATAATAATGGTAACTATAAAATTTAAGAGAAATAATAAGCAATATCTTTATAAATGAGAAAAAAACTGTTATGCTTACTTTGTAAATTAAATACATAATTTATTTATTATTTCATCTTTATTTATATCTTTTAAGTAGAACAATTTTTCTTTAAATTTAATTTCAATTATTTAGATGATAATCAATAATTGTTTCCTTTATTCAAGGATGAAGCAACAAATATTTCAATTAAATTTTTTTTTTTATAAATTTAATGATATATAAGGGACATCTATGATTGAGATTTGACAAGGAAAAGCCACAAAAGTTGTGTAAATATATATATATATATATATAAAGTACAGATGGAATTTGGCCTGATAGGTAAGATATGAATATGAATGATAATAATAATAATAATAAATTTATTAACTTTAAATTCAGTTTTTAATAGTTTAAATTCATTTATTTCTATAACAATTTACTTGTCTTGTTATATGTGCATTTCTGCAGACATAATACAAATCCAAGAGAGAAGGAGAGTGAAACCTGGGACCATAAGACACTTGTAGGTGGAAGCTCATAAATTTCTTGAAGCTTCTTGCATCCTTCCACCGCAAGACAGCACAAATTAGAAAGTTTATTAATGCTTGCTGGGATAGATACTAAATTGCTACCTGATAAAATTAAGAGTCTCAATCTGTAAAAAGAGGTTAGAATTGTATGAAGATCTTCATCTATCAGAGCACATATGTAGTTTGTAAAGATTCTATTCAATATAAATTTGGGAACCAATACACACACACACACACACACACAAGTATGCAAACATAAATTTTGTTTTAACTACCATGTCACATTTTTTAGTATGCCTTATGCAATCATATAATTATAAAAAAAAAATTTTAAAGAAATAATATTATAAAATAATATATTTTATCTTTGTGCTTATATGATAATCTTACATATATCACACTTTTGATAACTATGTTAATAATTAATTTTTGAATATGACAAATCTGATCCAATACCTTGTAAGATTACCAATGGAATTTGGCAACTCCTTGATAGCAGTATTCGAAGCATAAATCCCCTCTAGGCAATCCATGTCTCCCGATATGTCCGGGAAGTGTTCAAGACTTATGCAATCATTGATATCAAGACTTTGAAGAGATGTCATTTGGATTGCATTTGGAAAAGTTGTGAGATTTTTGCAACGTTTAAGGTACACATGTGTAATCTTAGTGAGAAATCCAAGAGAATTATGAACCTTAACCAAATTCTCACAATAAGAAAGATCCAAATGCCTTAAACTTGAACACCCAGATATATCAGGCAATTCAGTTATGAATTGACAAGATGAGAAATTAATTGCACTCACATTTTTAAATTTCTGCAAATCAAAAATAAATAAATAAATAATGAAGTATTACAAATTTAAAAAAAACTATTATAAAGTGATAAATGATTATTCAAAAATAAGTTATATTTTAAAAACAAATTTAAATAAAATTTTACCTCAAATGATTTTTCCAATTTGAGATAACTTTGAGGCATTTTCAAGATGACAAGCTTCTTAGGATCAAAACTCGAAGGTAACGACGTTAAAGGGCATTGCTCCCATTCAAGAAACCGTAAAGTATTAGGTAGATATTTTGGACCAACTGAAAAGCATACATTTCGAACAATGAGTATTCTTAAATTTTTCATCTTCTTGAAGGCAGCACCATTCCATTGTATTTTTTGATGATGTGAATTAAGCTTTATTCCTTCTATATTATGGGTTCCCTGAAAAACAAATATCACAAAAGCAACACTGATTACATATGAGAAATTTTAATTAGAGACTAAATAGAAGAGTCTATAATAACGACATGTGAAAAAAGAAATTATTGAAATGGTTCTTACTGAATTTTCTTGTAGAACTTTAATAACATCTTCTTCAAAGTATAATCTACTACGTCTTCCAGGCTCTTTTGGTGCTGCTTCCCTGACAACTTCTCTACCCATGTCTTGTATTAGGTTATGCATTTGAATACAACCCCATTGATCAACAACTATCAAGGATTTATCAACAAGTACTCCAATATGATATTTCGGGAAAAAACCACAAGCATCTAATGTAGTTTTAACATCTTCCAAAATACATCCTTTAAAGAAACAAGCTATGTCTAGGAAAATCTCCTTTTGATTGTCTTCCAAGGCATCATAGCTTATTCTAAGTATGCGTTGAATATTATAGCTTGGAATCCTCTTATATTGATCCAATGCACATTTAAATTCATCTAAATCTTTGCCAAACAAGTTGGAGCCTATCACTTTCAAAGCCAATGGAAGGCCTTCAGCATAATTTACTATCTCATTAGTTAAACCCATAAACCTTTCTGGAGGCTGGCTACTATTGAAGGCTTTCAAACAGAAGAGCTCAAAAGCTTCACAATACTTTAACTCCTTCATTTCATATTTCTTTTCAACTAGATGAGCATGTAGTAGTTGTTTATCCCTTGTTGTGATGATAATTCTACTACCTAAACCAAACCAATTGCAATCTCCAACCAGCATCTCTAATTGTTCCTTACAATCTACATCATCAAGCACCAAAAGAACTCTCCTATTGCAAAGCCTATTCTTTATTTCATATGCACCTTCATCAACACTGCTCAATTTGACATCTTCTACTTGAAGCATCTTTGACAAAAGTGTTTGTTGGAGACTTACTAGGCCCTTGTATTGATTTGAAGTTTCTCTTACATCAGAAAGAAAACTTGCATATTCAAAGTGATGGACAATTGAATTGTACAAAGCTGTAATAAGTGTTGTTTTTCCTACTCCACCAACTCCATGAATTCCCAACATGCAAGCCGTGCTATAAGACGAAATATCTAGAAGTGACATCACTTCTTCCAAGCGAGACTTAAGTCCAACTACATGCTCTCCAACATATAAACCTTTGGGAGGTAATCTAATTGAGACCTTCTTAAGAATATTTTCAATAAAATCATGTTCATACCTGCATAAACATGATAAATGATTTTAAAATGATGAACAACAATTCTAGTTCTACTTACTTATTTTCATTTCTTCACTTGCACCCACTTACAACCTCTCACAAGTGTGTGGGATTCAAAATTCTAAATCTATTTGTTTGTGAGAGGATGTAGATAATGAAGTGATTATATGAAAATAGGACCAATATTATTCTTAATTCAATCAAGTTTAGACCCCACCCCCAAAAAAAAGATTGCTAGAGATGATGGAAAGATAGACAAACTGAAAACAATCAATATAAATTATTGCATCTTCTACCCCCAATTTTTATTAACAAACCCACAATTAATTAAGAAAGTACAATATTGACAAATACAATTATTTTATTACTTGTTAGGGAATCTTGACTACGATCAAATTATGTTTAAATATTTAATTTTATAAATCCAACTTTTTAACTATTTAATTATTTCTATCATTTTCATTCTATAATCTGTAAAAGAATTTATTAACTAACCATCACATTATTTTCTTGTTTTTGTAAGTCCTTAAAAAATCATAAATTGTCAATTATAAATCACAATAACAAGTAGTAAATATTTTGGACTTTTCATTAGCAAAAATTGAATAATTAGAAAAAAATATAGATATAAATAAATACCCAGTTTTGAAATGATCTCCTTTTAAGTTGGCAGCTTTAGTCAAAGCAGATCGCCAATCAAGCACCTTCTTTGAGTCTTTACCAAACCTAACTTCATGTGCAGCCATTGCTCTGCCATAGTTATTCTTCTGATGCCTTAAATCAGATGGATCCACCTTATAAAAAATTGGATAAACAAGTTGGTTGTTTTGCTCCATACACTCAAGAATTTTCACAAGTTCCTCAAGGCACCATGTTGAAGATGCATAATTTTTAGAAAACACAATAATGGAAATTCTAGATTCTTCGATTGCTTTGAGAAGAGAGGATGAAATCCCATCTCCAACCCTGAGATTCTGGTCATCTAGAAAAATATTGATTCCTCTTCTATGAAAAGCATTGTAAAGATTACCCGTGAAAGAATAACGTGTATCTTCACCTCTGAAACTGAGAAAAACATCATGACTGAAATGGGTGATGAAACTCTGCACCATGATTATGAACAGCTAATGTGCGGTTGGTAGAGTTTGAGATGGGCACCAACGCTGATCTTTAATACAGCTAGAATAAATAAAAGAATCAGGAATTTCTTGGAAAGTTCACGAATGAAAAGTTGTGGAAAATACTAAGGGCTACTTATTCATTGCTCACTTGAATCGGTCAACACGCCTGGTAAGAAAAACTGCAACTAATTGAGGTTGCTTTTGGTTCACGTAACCGCTTTTCATGATTTTAAATTGCATGCACTATTTGTCAGCAAAATTGACTTTCCACAGGAGTACTAGTTATGTTTCAATTACCTTCCAAGTAAATAAGTTTTCCTTTTAGCTTTTCCCGTATATTTATTAATTTAAAACACCATTTTTTAGTATTACTTCTTAATTAATTTCATTAAAATTAATAAACTAAACCATAATGTTTTGAAAGCAATTATTTTCGTGATTATTGGATAATTTTATAGAGAGCTCAATCTTTTAAAAAATTAAGTATTTTTATTTGATTTATTTATTTTAAGATTTGATAAAAGACAACCAAATAATAAAAATATTCAATTTTCAAAGAGAACAAACTCCTCATAAAGATATCCTTATATATACTCATATCTTAACTTATTTAATATGACAAAATTATAGATAATATTACTTTCCATTAATATCTTAACTTATTTAATATGACAAAATTATAGATAATATTACTTTCCATTTAATCATAAAAGACATAAAATTTACCTATCACCTTTAATGTGAATCCATGGAGTAAAAGATTGACCCTTTCTTTATTTGGAGAGAAAAGAAATTTAAAATTTAAATTGAAGAGAAAATAGAGAGAACAAAAATTTTAAAATTTTAAAGTACTAGAAAATTATATTCACAAATATTTGTGTTTTAAGTTTTCTTTTCCCCTTCAAAACAAAGTATCATAGGAGGATAAACTAAAAAGCTTTTAATGGATCGATAATCCTATTATTTAAAGTTTTCATCTATATGAATAATGTGTATTAATCTTGACTATATATAACATTATTATATAATAGATCAACCTTGTAAAGAATTGGCCAAACAAATTGGTTGTTTTGCTTCATACATTCAAGAATTTTCACAAATTCATTTAGACACCATATTAAAGATATATAGTTTTTAAAAATACAATAACAAAAATTCTAAATTCTTCTATTTCTTTAAGAAGAGAGGGCCAAATCTCATCTCCAACCTGAGACTTTAGTCATCTAGGAAAATATTGATTCATCTTTTAAAAAAAAATATTATAGAAGTTATCGGAGTTGAGAAAAATATTATAATTAAAATGGGTGGTGAAACTCTTCACCGTGATTATCAATAACTAGTATTTAGTTAATTGAGTTAGAGACTGACGTAAAAAATGATCTGCATGGTAGCTAGAATAAATAAAAGAATCAGAAATTTCTTGAAAAGTTGTGGAAGGAGTAACGTGTGGAAAATGCTAAGAGCTACTAATTCATTGCACACTTTGGTCGGTCAAAGCACGCAAGGTATAATGTGTGGAAAATGCTATGAACTACTAATTCATTGCTCACTTTAATTGGTCAAAATACGCGGTAAGAAAAGTGCAACCAATTAAGGCTGTTTGCTTCACAGAACGGGGCTTTTCATGAATTTAAATTGCATGTGTACTGTTTGTCCGCAAAGTTGACTTTCTATTGGACCACTAGTTTTTTTTTTTTTTAATTACTTTCCAAGTAAATAAGTTCTTCCTCATACCTTTTCTGATATATTTATTAATTTCTTAATTAATTTCATTAAAATTAATAAAGTAGGCCATAATGTTTTGATATTGACTATTTTCATTATTATTGAATATTTTTATGGAAGTTCAAACTCTTAAAAAATTAAATATTTTTATTTAATTAATTTATTTAAAATTAAAATATAATAATAAAAATATTCAATTTTTAAAGAGATTGAATTCCTCATAAAATTATTCTTATATATTTTAATGTCTCAACTTATGAGCAAATTATATATAATATTTCTCTCCATTTAATTATAAAAGTACATAAAATTTGCCTATCATTTTTAATATGAATCAACAGTGTAAAAGATTGACCGTTTGTTTGGTGGGAGAGAAAACAGAAGAAAAAAAAATGAAAATTTTGAAATTTAAATCAAAGAAAAAAATGGAGAGAACAAAAGTTTTAAAATTTTAAAGTACCAGAAAATAATAATCACAAATATTTATCTTTTTTCCCCTTTTTTTTCTGTCAATCCAAATAAAAGAAAATTTTTAATTTAAAAAAATATTTTTCATTCATATAAAGCGTGACCGACTAGAGTGAACAGTGAATAAGTAATTCTTCTGAACATCTTTCATGCATGTAATTTGTTTCATATTGATATGTGAAAAAAAAAAGAAAAAAAAAGGCTTATATTGATACGTGCTATAACAGTAAACCTACACACATATCAAATATTATCTTCAAAAAAATTTTAGAAAATATTTCAACACTATTTTTTTTATTATATTACATATTGTAATTAATTACATTATCTTTTCATAGTGTGTACAATCTTTATATTCAAAGCAATATTATAATTTTGTGCAATATTTAAAGTAGGTTATATCTCAATTTAATGAGAGTAAGTATTAATCTTCTATATTTGTTTAAATTTTAATTTTTTTATTATGTTGTTAATGATATACATTTTTAAAATTAATTATATATATATATTCAATTAAGTAAAGATGTTCTATAGGCCTAATCATTTTAATTAATTATAAATATTTGGGAAAGTCTTGTTAGATTGTGTTGTATACTAAAATTAGCCTCGCGAGGACAAGTCCTCGATAAAGCAAAGACTAGCCCTCATGCTTCAACAAGAAGCTTTCATGGAGTTTTGATCGAAATAACATATAACAACAACGGCAATTGCGAGTACCAAACCCCATCTCGTCCATCTCGCTCGTCACGATACAAATGACGCTGCGGGGTACAGTCCGAAGGGCCACACCCCAGCGACAACGCGGCTCAGCGATAAGAGCTCAAGGGTCGACCTAACGCAATAGTCGATCGCCCTACTCGCACCCTCTACAGCGACCCTTGCGGCTTCCCCGAACCAAGAAGCTCTCGCTTGATACAGCAAAGTATCTTGCCTGACACGGTAACGGCTACAAATCTACATTGTCGGCCTGAGAAGCCTACTTCCACAGTCTACAGTCGAAATAAGATCTTTTCATTGTCTTTTCTCATTTATTTAATGTAACACAACTGTAGCCAGCAATTAATGCATAAAACCACTTCTTCCCCTATAAATAGGATTGCCTTATTAGAAAGGGGAGGAGAGGGGGCAATCTTGTAAGCAGAACTCCTGTAAATCATTCAATATTAATAAAACCTCTGTCGTGGACGTAGGATCTGGTACTGCCCAGATTTGGCCGAATCACGTTAAAAACCATCGTCTTTCTTCCTCCCGGCTCACCTCCTACAACCCTTCAGGAGCGGTATTGATTCCCGAAACTCATATCCTGTTGACTGAAGTTCCGGCCTTCCGTACGAATCGAATTTCATCGTCAACATTTTAGTGTCGTCTGTGGGGATCATCTGCTCTTCGAAATCTCCACTGCTGCTTAGCAATGACCTGAGGGAGAATAACTCAGAGTTCTATGGCCCCAGCATCTCAATACACTGTCACGCCTGGGATGCAAGAGGTGCAAACGCTCGATCAATCTCGATCGGCCCTGGAAAATATAGTCAAAGAGTTAGCCGAGACTGTTAAAGCACTTGCCTAGGCGCAAGCACAAAATGCCCAAAGACAAGAAAAGGTCATGGCACAACTCTAGAAGCTCAGAGGGAAATTCATGACGATCGCGACAGCCAACGACTGGGGGGCTCGCACTGCACAGAAAGCTCTACCCCCCAGCGTGAAAACCAGCAACCAGCAATGGACGAAGTTCTCCAAAGGCTGAAGTTACTTGAAGAGAGCTCGTAGCCTCAGGAAAATCGGACGCATCCTGTGGAAACTTCACCATTTTCTGTGGATATTGAGAAGCAACCTCTCCCGCAGAAACTCAAGGTGCCCGCCATCCCACTATACGAAGGGAATAGCGACTCAAACGATCACCTGGTCGAGTTCAACACGCAAATAGACCTCCAGACGATCGAACCCCTAATGAAGTGTCGTGTCTTTCCCTCCACCTTAGGGCAGTACCTTGCGCTTGGTTCAGACGGCTTCCCGCACGCAGTATTGGTAGCTGGGAGGATTGTCAGAAGAAATTCATTGACCAATATCGAGCGCTATAGAGATAACTCGTGCCTCCCTGCCACCTTGCAATGATTTTCCAGCGCAGGGATGAGTCGCTCAAAGACTACATAGCTCAGTTCAGACACGAGGCCAACTCCGTGGAAAACCCCTCGGAGGAAAGCATTTTGATAGCCATCTCAGCGGGACTTCGTAAGGATGGCAAACTATACAGAAGCCTCTACAAGCCTCCCGCTCGAGACCTCGCTGAATTTTATGATCGAGCAACTAAACAAGTAAGATGGGAAGAAACCTTCGGAACGGAGGAGGCCAAGCTTAAAATGGGCCAAAGTAGTCCCACCGCAAGCAAAAAGAGGAGTAGCGAGAGTGTTGAACACCCCACTCCTCACCTCGTGAAAAAGGCAAAACCTCAGCGGCCCAGAGACCGCTTCGTGAGATATAGCATCTTGACAGACCCACAGGACAAAATATTCACCGCAGAAAGGCATAACGAGGACTTTGGAAAACCTCGGCCAATGAGGATACCCACCAAGTCCAGGGATCAAAACAAATTTTGTGCCTATCACCATGAGGCTGGGTACACTACCTTAAAGTGTCATGCTCTGAAAAATACCATCGAATGCCTTATGAAAAAGGGCCGCCTACAGGATTACGTAATAGAGCCCTCCGGACAGCGCGCTCAGCAGGCCCAGTGAGTAGTTATCCAAGAGCCTGAGCCCTCCATCAGAATCATATTTTAATCCTTTGCTAATTTGTACCGGTTGTGGTATTTTGAAATTAATATAAATTGCCGATTGGCCAAACACCATCGAGGAAAAGTTCTCCCCTCGCTACAACGAATGGTTCTCACCTCGTTACAGCACCTTCGCTGCAAAGAATGATTCTCACCTCGTTACAGCACCCTCGCTACAACGAATGGTTCTCACCTCGTTATAGCACCTTCGCTACAACAAATGGTTCTCACCTCGTTACAGCACCATCACAACAACGAATGGTTCTCACCTCGTTACAACACCCTCGCTACAACGAATGGTTCTCACCTTGTTATAGCACCCTTGTTACAACGAATGGTTCTCACCTCGTTACAGCACCCTCGCTACAACGAATGGTTCTCACCTCATTACAGCACCTTCGCTACAACGAATGGTTCTCACCTTATTACAGCATCTCTCGATACAACGAATGGTTCTTACCTTGCTACAACACAAATAAAGTCAAGGGTGCGACGACCCTAAGCCTACACGAGAGTCAAAGACTCGATGAATGGTTTTTACCTCTCCATTATCGAAATAATATTATTACCACCCACAACTTTCATGCAAACGAGTCCCCCACAGCTCTCATACAAGGACGTATTTCTCACAATCTCTCATACGCAACTCACTCATAAGCTCACTCGCAGCAGATTGGGCAGACTGAAAAATAAAGCACAGTCGATTGGCTAAAAAGAGAAGTTCTCATTGATCATCACAAATTTACATACAGCAGTACATGAAGTATTTGCTACATACAACCGAAAGGAGAAGAACACATTCCAAGAAACCTCGACAAACGAGGTGAGGGTTCTGCAGAGGGAAAGGCCAATCTCTGAGCCTACTCCTGGTGAGAGAGCCACATCCCATAGTCCCTCCTGCTTATTCCTCTGTCGGCGTCCCTGTCTGGGTTGGAACTAGAGCGTCCCAGGAACCAGCAGGCCAGGTAGTAGAGTTACCAAAGACGGCTAGAGGGGGTGGCCAGAAGACACCGTAAAAGCCCCACTAGGCCGATTCTGAGTCGAGGCCACGTGCAACGGGCCATCCGTGTCTCCCACCACCAAGCAATAGGCCATCCAAGTCTCAACAAGCTTCATCGGAAGCCAAGACTCCAAGAAGCTTCAAAAGTTCTTCATTCTCCACCATTAAAATTCCTTGAGGCAAAAAGAAGAACACCTCAGACTACTTATAGACCCGCTCGACCCTTTGAAGAATCCAGATGAAATCTAGCCAAATCTTCATCTCACGGCCCAAAACGAGCAGCAGTGCCACGCCAATGGCCAAAAATGGCAAATAGAAGAAAGTATGGCCTAAAGCAAAAATGGAAAGACATTTGACATGATGTCTCGGTCAAAGAAGGACACTCGCTGAAGATACAAATCCAGCCTCAGAAATATACAACTCCCTATCCACAAAGCACACCGAGTTAGGGGGCTTATGTTGTATACTAAAATTAGCCTCGCGAGGACAAGTCCCTGAGGAAG
>JANHAO010028083.1:0-10696 GCA_026873985.1 Saraca asoca
AGTCAGTGTTTTCTCCTATTTAAAGAGAGAGTGTGTAATTGTTCTCTCCTTGTATTTAGAGAGAAGTTGTAATTCCTATTTTATAGTGAAATCCTCCTACACTTGCCCGTGGTTTTTCCCTAATTTATTTTGGGGTTTTTCACGTAAAATATTTGTGTCCAGATTATCTTCATTCTTCTCAATTTTACTTTAGTTGTAAATCTGCTTTGTACCATAATTTTCCCAACAGTTTCCCAACACAGATAAGTGCACTCAAATGCATAAAGTTAAGTGATTTGTCATTTGATTGCAAATGTACCTCTCAGTCTTGGATATCTGGTTTCTCTCTAAAGGGTTTCATTGTCAAACAATAAGCTTGAATTTACCTTGTAGCTTGGACAATTTAATGTCTTTGACATAGCTTTATCTTAGTGGCAACTTCTTATATGGCCTGATACCTTTCTTTCAACCCTTTGAATCTCTCTACAATCCTAGCAAAACAGCCATCCCTTTCTTATGTTCACTTGTCTGGTTGTGGAATCCAGGGCCTCAGAGTCCATCCAATACAAGAAATGAAATCAGTTAACCATCCCACTGGAAGTACACCGGCATATCATAGGAAGCTCAGTAAACCATACTTGTTAAATCTCTGAGAGTCAACAAAAACAATGATTCTGGCATCGCTGAGATGTTGGCACACATTGCCATGACACAGAGAAATCTAATTTATTCGGGAAGTAGGAATTTTTTTTTATTCCATAAAGACAGAGATAGACACAAACTTAAAAATAAAAAATATATAGATCTCACAACTGTGAAACTCCCTTTCATGTTTTGTGTCTATTTTCTTTTAAGAAAAGAAAATTTCTTACTTTAAGGGTAAGATAAGATGTTTCATTTACATGACATTTACGTATATGAAACATTCTAAAGAGATAAAGATATATATTTGTGATATTTATATTCATGTAAGTCTCACACAAATAATATTTACTTCATTTTATATGTTTTTATTTAATCTTTTTAGAGTAATAATTTTTCTTATTTTAAATATTTCAAAAATAACATAGAATCTTTTGTATTGATGAAACATTATTGAGATCATCTTCTAATGGCAGCTTCTCAAATAGTAGCTGAAATCAATTCATAGTATGAATTGAGATTCAATGAGTTAACCTCCAACTTATCAGGAGTGGTAAGCAAACTTAACTACATTGGAGATGAGAATTTCTGTTATACTCCTAAGAAATTCTTAATCTAGTGGAAAAGAAGCAGAGCTTTCTTCCCCTGCATTAAGGATTCCTAATAACTACAGGAGTATAACAGAATTTTTCGTTGAAGGCTCGCAAGCTGCAGGAAAATCACGACATTTTTCAAATGAGGTCCTTAAGGAATTGGATTTACAGACAATTTTCTTGAAGAAGAAATTCCTGAGTTTGTGTGGAAAGCCTTTACCTGTGAACTTTGAGAAATATCATATTTCGTTGGAAACCCATGAATTGGATTGAATTAAGGTAAGCCTACAAACGGATATAAGTCAAACCAGAAAGAATGCCATTTTGTGGGCAATAGAATGTAGTTTGGTTTACGATGCACCAAAGGATGTAATTTTGTTTACACTATGATGAAGTTTGGCGTAGGATGCACTTTAGTCTTTAGGATGTAAATTTGTGTGCATTTGGACGTGGTTTGTCCAAATTTTACTCTCAAAAATCATCAACATCATCCTATCATTATAGAAATTTGATTTCTATTTTATGTCAATTTTAGCTAAGTTTACTTTTAATAAGAATATAGTGTTAGAAATTTTTAATATATATATGAATTATTATTCATTGATAATAATTAACATTTTAAAAATCAAATTGATTAATGTGATGTAGACATGCGACATGCATGATATATTCGCTAATTATTATGATTTAATTTATGGGTTATGTGTACTTATGCAGATCGATATAATTGGACAATCAATGTGGGCTGATGGGTGGACCTATTTGGTTTATTATATATTGCCTAGATCCCTTCTTCGTTACTCACCACAAACATACTTCTTCCGTTAGCAGTCGTTCATTGACTGAGGAACAGAAAAGAGAAGACCTTATCTTATTTGTAAATATTACCATAATTACAAAAATTATTAACATTCAAAGGTGCTCTTTCGCTGTATATATATATATATATATATATATATATATATATATATAATATTGTAAATTCATATATGACCTTAATTTATCTTACATTTAGGTCTCAACACAAAAACTAAGATTTTATATCCAAAAAAAAAATAAAAAATTGTGTCAATCTAACTTAAAATTTGATACCGATAAACAAATAAAAGATTTATAGTCAGTCTTGTTATATGTATGGGCCATATTCCTCTTTTTTCTTTTTATACATCCCTTGGTCTTTTTTTACCGATGAAGTGCGAGTCTAAAAGAAAATGCCCTCTCTCTTAATTTAACATAAAAATATAGATGATTTATGGTCAAAATATGAATAATACATATTTTCAATTATATAATATAATTTGATTCATAATTTTTAAATTATAATTTATAATTGAAATAATACCTGATTGTGATTGTGTTAACCAACCACAATTTTGCTTCACTTTTTCCTCACAATTACAACCATAGTTTTGAGTCAAAATTTTAATCAAATAGTTCTATTTATTTAAACAAATGCAATTAATTTGTCTGATGATAGTCTATGCTATGCTATGGGTACAAGTGCAAAATAACGTGAAATGATTATGCTTGTAAAAGAATAAATTACATAAAATCTTTTTCAACTATTCACATTTTTCACAAAATCCCTAAATTATAAAAAGGCATAGATGATTTATTTAAACTAAGCACCTAACTCTTTATGCTAACTTTTTTTATTAAACTTAACAAGATAATTTATGTGTTAATTATATGACAAATGAGTAGTACAAAGTAGATATTCATCATTCAAGAAATTAGTTGTAATGGGAGACCTAGTGTTGATAGAAATCTTCAACTTTCAAGGACGAAACTTCCGGGTCCACAAAATGACGAATATTGAGAATGAAAATGTGTTCAAATAGAATTCCAAAGTTAAAAATAATATATTTAAATGATAAAAATTCATTTTGTAATATGAATTCCTCACATGACAAGGAAATAATTTATTTCATTAAGTTTAATGAACAAAAAAGGTTAAATGCACACCTTATGAAATCTACAGAATTTACCCGCACAATTTCATAGTGGGTAGGCTTTGTACATATTGTATATAGTTGAATGGGTTTTGTGTAATTTACCCAAAGTAAAGTATACCACGGACCATAACCCTATGTTTATTTTTTATTTTTTCTTGATTATAAATGGTGACCCTCCATGTCTGTAATCCAAGGAAGCGTGGGTTAGGTAGGCCCAATTTCACCGTTAGTACCAATGTCCCTGCGGAGGTTGTGTCTTGGTCACAACAACTAGCCCTCCAATCACAATTATTGTTGGTGACGAGATGTTCTAACAGGACAAAGATGCTTTCTAAACTTATTTTGAAATGAATTTTATTAATCACAATTATAAGATATGAAATGTTTAAGGAATTATATTAGAGGGGGATCTTGGTTTAACCCCAATTGCTGGTAATTCCTGTAGTCAATGCCATTTAATCTAATGCAACACAGGACCTGCTCTGGTAGCTCCTCTGCTTTGTTCCCCTGTTTTCATCATGCAAAATTGAGTCAAAGATTGAAGGAAAAAATACCTTCAAACAGCTGAGTGCTTTATAAAGATTTAAGGTAACATTACTTCTTCACTTAAAAATTGATGACCCACTAACAATATGACAAATCAATGACTTAGGATAATAAGGTGTGACTCATAATGACATATCAATGATTGAGATATAACAAATTAGTGGCTTTGGATAAATGGGCTTGATTTTTTGTGGAGATTAGTTGTGTGTAAAAGAAAGAAACAGAAGAATCATTTGACAGATAATATCAGAGAAAGAACTTGCCTGAATTGTGAGACCAACATCTAGAGTGCAGATCCTTAATCTGTCCAGGAAAGCTTCAAAACCTTTTCTGGAAATATAACTGAATCTGTGCATATCTATATCAATTTCAAAGTAATTTTCTCCCTGCAAAATATCATACCAATCAATGGACTCAGATAAGGATCACAAAGAAAACCATAGCACGTGGATAATCTTTGTCTTCTTTAATGAAATGACACCACTAAAATCAGCAGGCTAAAGGTACGACATATAATCCACAAGGATACTACCAGAAACAGTACTTCCAATCAAGAATGGTAGGAGCCCACAGAAATACTTGAATTTACTTTTTACACTCTTTCTAGTTCTCTAACTCAAAATAAACCCTTTTTTTTTTTATAAAAATATATAATTTTTTATGATTCTTGTAAGTACTCACTGATAGATTAACAGCAATGGTGAAGAAAAATGCTGGCCACACAATTCTAATCGTAATCACGGAATGACATGGAACCAGAATCATATTATCATGAAGTCATAGTTAAAATGTCTACATGCAAACCAATGTCTTTTTTACAATACAAATTCGTGCAAAAACAAGATAGACTATTTAATATCAACGGGGATTTTAAGGCCTTGCAGGCAGACCGGAAATGACAATGGAAATCATTCACTGAAGATATTATAGTAGGTATCATATGAGTTAAAGTAGATGGAAATATTACCACCATAGCTGCAAAATTACTGATAGTGAATCAGTGATTCACTTAAACGACTGTAAAGACATTTAGGAGCTTTGAATGAAACCAAATCAATATAGTGATTCAAAGAGGCTTACTGTGTAAAACTCATGTTGAGGACGTGAAAGAACAGGTTTCTCATTGTAAGCCTGCATAAGCTTTCGTTCTGCAGCACTCAAATGAAGATCTTCCACATTGGCGACACGGCCCAAAATTTTCAGCCTTTCCCGGAAAGGAGCAATTGTATCTACAGGAAAACCCTTCACCTTCTCAACTTCATCATCCATCAACCTCTACAGGAAAAGGCATAATAGGAGTATTAATTCTCAGCAACAAGCAGCAAGTAAGCAATATCAAGTAGTTCAATGTGCCCTAAATTAGCAGATGATATGGTGTAAATTTTAAAACCAAAGAACTAATCTTAAAAACCTAAAAGAAATCAAAGCTAATTGGAAATTGTAAATTTAGGATGTCATAATATGAAGCAAGGAACTGATACAGAAAAGCTCCATCTTACTCTGATGCTTTCTTGAAAATGCAATGGAAGTTCCTTGGAGTAGCTTTCGGAAAGCTTAAAATACAAGACAATATTTATTCCTTCTCCATCAGTTTCGCCCTGAAAAAGTGTGGCAGGATAGAGTGGAATCTGAAATCCAAAAAATAAAAGAAGCATCAGAACAAGAAGCCACAAAAAGATTATTTAGAAAATGAAAAACTAAACAGGACAACTCTATGTAAAGGCAACTAGGTAACTAAGGATTAGAGTGAATCTGAGAATCTGTTGTTGGAAATGAACAGTTCTTAGCAGAAAAGTACAAGAACAACTCTATGTTCTAGCAAAGTAGGAATACCTGAACATTTACAACAAGTATGCGTGGAAATTTCCCAGAAGAATTAATAACAGGAAGTTCCACAAACCGAGCTATATGGTCCACTTTTCGTGGAGATAAGAAAACGTCAACGCCTAATGGGTTATATGCAGCATAGTTGGCAGCAAACTCTTTCTTCTTGTCCCTGCCAGAGAAAATATCAATTGCCAAGTTATACCATTTTGCATTAAAGTGCATTTTATGCATTTCTCATTGATATGAATCTAAGTAGCCTTTGTAAACTTATACCATTTTGCATTGTAAGTGCATATTATACATTTCTTAAACACATTACAGACTGACTCTTATGGTTTGTTCGAGAGTATGGGAAACGGAGGCGAAAAAGGAAATTGAAGGTTATTTTTCCATTTTCAGATTATTTTTTTGGAGGATAGCCCTTCTTTCCCTCCCTTTTCTCTCCAATCTCCCTCATCTAGACAAACCATTACTCTTACCTAAAATAATTTGCTCCTCGAACTTTAAAAGTTCCTGGATCGATTTGTGACCAACAATCAAGCATCTTCTTTTCAATTGGACAAAAGGGGACCTGGGAACCTGCAATTGGTCTCTGCAGAAGTGTCTTGGACGAAACTGAAAACCAGAAGAAAAGGAATTCCAACCATTATTTGCATTACTTATTGAACAACTACTTTGTTATGAAAAACAAGAACACAAACACTTATCCAGACAGGAATGATGTGAAAATAAAGTTGTTTTAATTTTCTCCGCTATAGAAGTGTAGAATTCCATGCATGCAAGTGTGTGACATTTAAACGAAGGTTAAAATGACCAACAACAATAGCAATATTATTTTGAGCATTTCAACTCACGTCGAGTAGCATTTCCATGTCCTTCCCTCCACTTAAAGGAAAGTTTTAAGGGAGTCTTCTTCCTTGCATTCGGAGGACTGGAGCTTGAGGATCTTCTTTTTTCAATGGAAGGGACAGTGGATGCAAGACATGGCAAACAATTGTTTGGAATAATCCCACAATTGTCCAACAGTCCATCCTCCTTGTTGGAGTTTGCATCCACTGAGGATATTTCATCAAGGAAAACAGGTTCATTTACTTCATTAATACTTTCAT
Source organism: Saraca asoca (assembly GCA_026873985.1). Lineage (NCBI taxonomy): Eukaryota > Viridiplantae > Streptophyta > Magnoliopsida > Fabales > Fabaceae > Saraca > Saraca asoca. The sequence continues at coordinate 6,652 of JANHAO010028083.1, forward strand.
CGCATTTGCTTTGAGAACAGACATCATTTGAACCAGACAGCTGAACCTTTGAACTTCTGGAAGGCTCTGATATACGTGCAGGATATAATGCAGATAACTCCCCTGGTGTATGCATCTGATCAGTTGATCCTCCATGGTTGGCATCTCTTGACGCTGGAAAACTTGATATGGATACACCATCAACCCCATTAAGAGATACCGCATCTGCATTTAACAATTCCAACAATCCATATTCAAAGATAAACATATCTGGTTTATCATAGAAATGGAAGGGAAAGTATTAATTGGAAATTTTGAAATCATACCATCAGGAACACTCTGGTAGTCATCATCACAGTCGGATTCAAATACAGCAACTGAATCATACCACGTCTCTTCAATACTTCCTGCTTCCATAAATTAACATCCCAATCACTTGGGGGGTAAAGATTTTGACAAAAAAAAATCCAAATAGGATTTCAGGATAATGTATTTATGCATCAGCAGCAGTAATATGGTATATAACTAAGTTGGTAGAGAAGATTTCTACAAAAAGAAGAAAACCATAAGTCCAAGCAACAAATGCTTGTTTTACAAGCTCATACCTTAAAATCAAAACTGAAATGGGTGAAGGCATATAGGAAATGATCCAATCCCATCCACCAGAGTTGTAAAATATATACGAAACTCATAAACCACTCACTCAAAGATATTTAGCCTCAACCGACTTTCAATTAACATTTTCCATCAGACATTATTCTGAATTCTCAGATAAAACTTGCTAAATCACATAAACACAAACATTGACATTGTATCCTCTTGTGTATAAAAACAACTTCATTTAATTTTGGTTTTCATCTGTCTTTTATAATAAGATCTTAAATAACAACCTCCTCTCAGCCAATCACGTTTTCTTCCATATTTAATTTCTCCCCTTCATCCAACATCCAGAAAATAATTCCTAAGCGCCACTTTTCCCAGTAATTTCAGTCCTCCGCTGAGCCAAACCATCCTGTTACATGCTTATAGATTATCTCCTTCCACAACATATTTCAGAAGCCTTGAATCCCAACCAGCCAAAACCACAAAACCAATTACCAAAATCACTAAAACAAAAGCACCCAATTAATATTTCCACCAACAAACTCAAAACCAGAATAAAAACAAAATTTATGTTAAAGTAAAATATCTCAGCTCCACCATTAAGAAACATACTCAATCCAAAATCATACACAAAGTAAGGAAAAACTATAGAAATTTGAACCTTGGAAAGTGGGATTGTTGAAGGGCCGATCATGTAAGCTTTGTATATCAATTTTGTCTAATGATCCCGTAGATAACCGAGAAGAAACTCTTCCTTTGACTCCATATCTTCTTCTCTTCCTAGTCTTCTTCTTGGAGGAGCTCAGCCTACCTCCCACACAACCCTGCGGCGTTGAAACACACGCGCCCATAACATCCAATATCTTAGCTTCAGATCAATCACCCCCTCCTCTCTCCCACCACCATCTCAGAAATCACAGTGCTAAAAAAAATAAAAAAATAAAAAGGAGAGCAAGACAGAGACAAAGGAAATGCAAAGCAAAAGCGAAAAAGCTTTAAGCTACAGCTCAATGATGTCGTTGTTGTTAGTAGGAGCTTCAAGAAAGAAAACTTCAACTTTTTTCCAACCCATTATATTGAAGTCAATAAACAACAATCCCCAGAGGCCGAAATTTGATGAAAAGGTCAGATTTTTCATATTTATGGAATGAAGAAACGGAATTTTATACAAAACCGGTGGCTGTTGCATAGTTGGCAGGGGTGAGAAGGCATCTAATTGCTGCGAGTAGGTGGGAGCAGCAGGGACCCACAGGGACAACATGATACGTGGCAGGATCTGATTAGCCCAACGTGTGGAACTCTGGTTCTGGTTCTGGTTCTCGTGCTGGGTTGCGTGGACCTGAGGCTTAATACAACGTTGCAGCCGTACTTCTTGGCATTTATCTGACGTCGTTTCACACTCTCATGTGAAGGGCACTTGCCCCTATATATGTCCGTATATTGTATTGTCAATCCAAAAATGTCTTAACCAAAGCTTTTTTGTGCTACATTGGTGCCTTTTTCGACAATTACAATGGGGTCGGCCAAAACTCTCATTTCTATTCCTTTGTTTTCAGTAATTTGGATCAAGATACCATTCTCGTGAGCAAATAATCCACAACTCTTTCTCCACAAAAATATAACTACATTCCACTTCTAATTCTTTAGCAATGAGTCAATTGATGAAAAAGTAGACTTCACTCCTACTTGTCTAATTGTGAGTCAATTATTGAAAAAAAAAAGTATCAAACATTTTAAACAATCTATATCAAATAATAAAATCCAACATCCAACATGAATGTTACATGTCATTTCAAATTCACTAATTAATTATTGAGTCAAAAGGTTAATTTATTACATTTTATAGAAGAGGATTGACTCTAAATTTAATGTTTTTTGAATAAATTTTAAGATTATTCAAAATCATTTAATGGATAGGTTCATAATTATCAATTATTAATTATAAGATCATTAAAATTATTGTATTTTTTTACTACAAAATAATTTTACTCCTTCTTAGAATAATATTTAATTTTTATTTAACTATGCTGTAAATTAATTTTTCCCCTAATATTTTGTGAGATCTCCATTCTGACAGGTTGAATTCCTTACAATGACCAACATTTTTCATGTGAATCTAAGGCTAAGGACGTGAATGGAGGGGGAAAAAGGTAACTGTTTATTGTTTGTATGAGTGGTGGTAGTCAATCCATGGACGGTACAGCTACAAGAAAGGACATAGGCAATTGCACAGAAGGAAATGACCAAATTTGTGTCTTTTTTTTTTTTTTTACAAATATACTACCATGAGTCATGCTCATACAGTATTTATTTTCTATTTATTAATTTTTTTAAAAAATAAATATAATTTTTTATTTTAAAATCACAATTTTTTATAAAAATTATCATTATTATTTTAATAAAAATTTTAAATTTATGCGGTCAAATAAGAAATTAAAAAGATTGATATTCATTGTTTTTACATTAAAGTTGGGGCCTCGGTGGAGTCCCACCTAACCAATAATATCTCATTCAATGGATTTGTCACTTCAAACGTGAAAGTGCTCATCTTCTTGTCCCATTGGAGGTTCTGAGAACAATACGATGAAAAGAAGAAAATTTTTGGGAACTTTATGGCAAGTATTCAAGATTTTTGTGATCTCAAAGCTAGTTTTGTTCATGACCTGTTTTATCAAATCATGTACCTTGAGTGCTTTTCTGTTAAATTTAATGCTATTTTGTTCAGCTTTTTATTATTTTTTATAATAACGGCACAAAAATTTAAATTTAAAATCTCTTTTATCATGAAACTAATGCTTATTTTTTTGAAAAAAAAATTGTTTATAAACTGTATATACCTTTGAAATAATAAAAAATAATTTTACAAAGAGTTTATATATACTCTTGAAAGACAGGATGTTTTCGGTTTAGAATTACATATTTCCCTTGAAAATTATAACCTTTTTTCCATGTTATCTTCTTGAATTATAAATCTCTATCTAAAATAAGTAATTTTATAATAAAAATACTTAATTTCTCAAAAACTTATTCTAAAAATATGCTACTTTCCCCTTATATTATATAGATGAAATAGAAAAATATTTAGGCCATGTTTTAAATAAATATTTGAGATATCTCTTGATTTTTCTCAAAAAATAAAGTAAGTAAATTCTGTTAAATATCAAAATAAAATGAATATTCATAATTTTAAATATCAGAGACACTACAAAATTTTTGGGTTTTACCAGCGTTTGTGGCAAACACTGGCACAAAATTTATTTTTTAAATTACCAGCGTTAAGTTGACAGCATTTGTAGAAATACTAGGTAAAATTAAAGTTTACCAGCGTTTCCCAAACAAACGCTGGCAATTCAAGACTTTTACCAGCGTTTGTTTGGAAAACGCTGGCAATTCAAGACTTTTACCAGCGTTTTTTTGGAAAACGCTGGCAATTTCATACTTTTACCAGCGTTTTGACCACAAA
>JANHAO010028084.1:0-10689 GCA_026873985.1 Saraca asoca
TTCTTGATAGCTTTGGTTCCAACAGCAGGTCGTGTTTGGGGTCAAGCTCATTTATCCATTAACCTGTTTTCAAGACGATCCGTTTAATGATTTTCTTCACAATTCTAAGGAGAACTCCATCAATATATTTATAATAAAAATATTTATGATATTATTTTCTTATTTATTAATATAGAGATAATTTTGAAATATATAAAAGATACATGAATGTGTAATAATAGAATTACTTATTCCATTGGTTCTAAGAGAGATTCCATTGTAGGAAGGAATGAACATTTTCTATATAACATGTATTCTCATTCTATATTGCATATTAAATAAATTTTTATTCTTATTTCATTCTGTCCCTCTAAACGTATCATAAATCATACTATTTTATTTTCTATAATATGATCTCTGCTCTAAACTATCATGAGATTGGCCAAACTCATAATATATTCTGTTACATGGTTTAGTTTATATGTATGTGTGTTTATTATCCATTATTCAAAATTTAATTGTATGTACCCACATGACATATCCTAATTCATAGATCAATTTCACGCATAAAATCAAGAAGAGGATGCAAGGGATTGGAAAATATAACATGAAGTATCAACTTGTGACAAGAGTATTATTCATTTCCAGTTCATTAACAATACTCTTTTAACTCATTGTTTTAAGATTGTTAATATGTTTTAAACAAAAATAAAAATGAATTCTGCAAGTACCATATTCTAATATTGAAAAGTGTGACATATTATATAGCTGGATCGTATTCCCAGTACAGGTGCAATATTTATAAATATGATATTATCAACAACAGTATTTTGTGGCCGGCCCAGTATTTTCCAAGTATGAATATTTATCATTTTTCCTTTTACAATTAGCAGGAGCACTTTAATCTCGTAGTGTGTGTGAATGTGATGGTGTACAGATTCCTGCCTACCTGTAATGCATTTAGCAGGAAAAGGCGTAGGGGGATACCGCAATGGCGCTGAGGTGTAAGTAGCCTTTGAAATAATGCGAAACACCTCCACTTTATCTCTTTCCCTGTTCAAACCTTATTCTACCAAAGAGCCTCACAGTAGACAAAAACAACTTTTCAATATCTCGTTTTCTCTTCTCTGCACTTTCTATGGGGAAAATCTGGGTTGAGTTTTGCTTAATATCTGCTCGTGGTGTCAGGCGGTCGTCCTCACTCTGGAAGCGACAATGGTACGCAGTTGGCTGGATTGATCCCAACAACAAGTATTGCACCAAAGTTGATGCTTCTGGAAATGCAAATCCAGTGTGGAGAACCAAATTTGCCATTATGGTTGATGATTCTGAGCCTAGCTTCCATGATCTGGCACTGAATGTGGAAGTTTATAGCAGAGATCCTATATTCCTTACTGAAAGGCTCGAAGGATCGGCTACTATTGTGCTCAAAGAGTTTCTTGTCAAGCAGGCCAGGAATTCTGAGGCTTCAAGCTCAAGAGCAGGAAATGAGGAAGTTGGGAGCTACCAATTAAGAAGGAAGAAATCCAACCAACCAAGAGGCTTAGTTGATGTTTCTATTCGTGTTTCTGAGGAAAAGGAAGAGCCGAATCTGTTCCCTGGTACGTGTATATTAATTCTGCCCTTTAACTCACTGTAGCTGGAGTGTAGACTGCTTGCTGCAATGCTGTGTATTTAAGTGCACTAATAAGCATAATCTGAAGATTGTGAAAAGAAGTAACAAGTTAGGGTAGATTGTAGACTATATCAGATTTGGGAAAAGTGAATAAGTTAGGTTTGATTATATTTTGCCCAGTGTATAATGAGTAACTGATTGTGAAAAAAAAAAATAATTAAAAATAATAACTAAGTGTTGTATTATTTTATCATTGTAGAATCAAACTTTTCTCGTAGGTAGATGAAACTTTGCCTCGAGCTTAGAAAATTTTGACAATGCTACTCTCGTATGTTTTATTTATATGTCTTATTCAGTTGTATTTCATGGTTTCATTTCAATTATTTCATTCATATAGATTCTGTCCCTTTAATAATGAGTGCACTTAAGTACACAGATGCAAATGCGTATATCATTTTCTTGGAAATTGTTAGTTTAATCTGGAAATCTAAATTTGCTCTGTAGGTCATGAGGAAGGAGGAATTGTGCTCTTGGATAGTGGCAAGAACACCAGATTGACTACAGAGAGTGGATTAGGACAAGCCTACCCGCAGCAAGTGCCCCTAGCTTCATTCCAACGGCCAGAAAAGCAAGCACAAACAAATGTCCCATACTCCCATCCAATGCCATTTCCTGCAAACTATTCCAACCCAACTGTCGGTGGACCAAGCTATCCCTCAGCAGCAGGACCAAGTTATTATCCACCTAGACCTCCACCGCCACCCCCGCCATCAAATGTTGGTTACATTCCAACTTTTCTCCCAAGAAATGATGGTTTGCCGCCAAGTTATATAAATATGCCGTCATCCGGGGCAGCTCCGGCTCATAGGGGGCCGCCAGGTTTTGCAGTGGGAGCAGGTGCTGGGGCATTAGCAGCTGGTGCTGTAATATTGGGCAGTGACTTCACGTCAGGTTTTGATGTTCCTTCAGGCCTTGGAGATCCTACTCTTGCCATTGCAATTGACCCTCCTTTCTGAACAGGCATAGATCAGCTTCTGTAATTATATTCATCTGTTTACGACTTTCCTGTAAACCAGAAAAGGCCTTGGGCCACGACAATTCCAGTTTTTGAAATGAACACAGATTTTCTTTTCCTTTTAACCAGCAGTTCTTTCTTTCTCCAGAGTTTTCTAGCCTTCGATAGGTTCCTGCTAATCTCTTGGCAGATATATAAAACTAAAAGTTGACAGAACCATGTTATATTGCTATTCATATGCTAGGTTCAAAGCTATAATTCGCTCTGCACAATATCAGGTGTATACTGAACTTCAAGAACATTTTTGCTAATTGCTAGTACTACAGAAGTTTTATAATGTACAGAAAATTGCAATTATTTGCTAGTAAAATCTTTCTACTTACTTAAGCTTTTCATTAGATGGACAGGGATACTGATGTGTAGATGGACTTAATAAGTGCACACATCCTTAATCCCTACATACGCCTTCAACAAGCTTCCTGCCATTTGATAATCTCATCAAGCTAGTTTAGTATCGTCCTTCTATAGATCTTTTCTGGAGTAAAATGTGAAGTTTTGAAATTAGAATTTTCACGTCAGCGCTTGCAGATACTGCTGATTTGAATTACCAACTAGTCTCCACAGGAACTTCTCTACAACTGAAACAAACTCATCCACTTTTTCTTCATGTGGCAAATGGCCACACTGCTTAATTACTTCAAAGGAAGATCCTGGTATGATTTGTGAGAGTCTCTCAGCATTCCATGAAGGAACTAGCCGGTCACTATCACCAGTGATGATCAGAACTGGTATTATAAACAATTATAGTTAGTTATGCTCAATATTGAACTCGAGATATCAGATGAAGTTGCTACAAGAAAGTAAGAGATATGTGATTCACCATTAATTCTGGAACAAGAATCAGCAGCCAAAATCACAAAATAGAAAATAAGCAAATAGATGAACCTAGAATTGAAATCTATACACTAACTGATTCTCAGCACCCAAAAAGGAAAAAGAATCACTAGATTGATCACAAGATAGAAATGATCTGCCTTATTCTATTGTGGTTAATCTTTACTGAAAGAATAAACAAATCAGCCTCTTCATTGCCACCATAAATTACCCTACATAGCCAGTCTAAGATATCTTCCATCTCCCCTGATTTACTTCTGGTTATTTATTTAAAGACAGAGACCTAGATATGGCAAACAAAAGGGATATATATGATGAGGGACATCACCAGGACATGATATCTCATGTAATCTTTTAGAAATTGATGGCTTTGATTTAGATTCCTCATCCAGAAGCATTGCTGCTGTAAATTCCACTAGTGCCTTATCCCAGTCCTTAGTCTTTAATGGCTGCATTGAGAGAGCTACCATCCATGTGAGCTCTGACCTTTCAAGTATGAGGAAAAAAGGGCATCACTATTAGAATATTACCTTCGTATAACCATGAAGGACATTTTCAGGGACCTGCTTGGGATCATACCATGCATTTCGAACTGCAGCTATACCAAACTTATCAATCACCACTCTTACCTGAGATTCATAAGAGAAATGGTTCCATCAAACACATAACTGAAATAGTCGTCATGACAAATTATTCAGCATCAGATTTTAGAACTACAATCTAGTATAATGAAGTAACCAAGATTCCTAACAGATCATCCATGAAGCTACTATATAATCCAACAGGCAATTAGACCAACCAGGTTTTTCTCATGTATCACACTATAATTCAAATTTACACTGAAGGCCATTAAAATGAATGGCATGGAAATTCCTCATTATTGGAATTGCTTTCAAGAGTTCAGTGTAAGTTGTAGCTGCAATTCCTTGATAAAGCCTTGTAATTATAATTAATTCGAATAGTGAATGAACCAAAAAGGTCATAAAATAACTCAAACCAAGTCCTAAATTAGCCACAAAAAAGCTCAATACCAGCATTATACCAAGTGCAGAACGGAGGATTGCTGATAACAATTTCCTATATAGAGAATTAAGCATATCCATCATCCCCTTCATCATCTGAGTTATTGCCTTTGCAATGTACTTGGTAATCTTGGACAAGATCTTGTAGAACCCAAGAAATGGATTTTTTCGACTAGTGGAACTGTTTCCCTCTTCTGTTTGGTTATCTTTTCTTGTTTGATTTTCTTTACCAGTTTTGGGTGGAGTAAACAGGGCAACAATTGCCGGGGCAATAAGGATCAGAGCAGCAACACGTTCCGGAGCCTCAAAATATGTATTAACTGCTACAAGTGAACCAGCCGAGTGCCTGGAATTCATTTTGGAGACATCTCAGCTTCAGATAAAAAAAGAGAGATGTCCAGGCATATGACAAATAGATTTATTCTTATTTTCACTAATCCAAAACCAATAAAACTGCTTAAAGACCTAACATGTTGTCAAATTTAATTTGTCAATAGAGGACAGTTATGCCCACTGGCTATCCCATTAGAATGATGATTGATGACAGATAAATGGGATCAATTTAACACTCGATAACCAAGAATAAATAAAGTAGTGATGCATCTATTTAAAACTAGGATGATCATGACAATTACACATGTTAGACAGGCAGATGCATGGATGCAACATGCGGCTTCATATTCAGCTTTCATCTTATTATACTATCATAGGCAATATGCTCTATTTAGGTTCATGATCAATTTACTTTTGTGCCATATAATACATCCACCAAGGAGATAAGATATTTACGTACCCCACCAGAATTGCTTTGTCAGCAGCTAATTGGTCGATGAAGTACAAGGTAGCAAGCACTGAGAATGCCATTGAGTATGGATTCAAAGGTTTAGTGTCGTCTATACCAGAAGAAATATGACCAGATACCCTTGATGTCAATCCAAAAGCAGGCCTATCAAAAGCAAGAACTTTGGAACTGACAACATCTGCCAGACGCTTCATAACTTGTTTCCATGAGAAAACTGACGCTCCAAAGCCATGTAACAGAATCATAGGAAGGCCAATCTTCTGGGTTTGATGAGAGACTTGAGAAAGAGTCTGATTCTGCAATACAGTATGTGATTGAGATTCCGCATCATATATCTTGTGGTGTATGTGCACTCCTTTGAACTCACAAAAACAACTGTCTGGATCAGCTAAAAGCCTTGGCTCCACCAATTCATCTTGATCTATGCCAGCTATCCTCTTCTTTGTCTTCTTTGTTCCCGCATCCAACACTTGCTCTTGAGTCATGAAACACCAGTATAAGTAATCTCAGAAGAATAATGATTTGTCTACAGAGAAAACATCACTGAAGATAAAATTTTCATTCTTCTCTTAGTGATATTACAGGAAACAATTGTAAACCAGAGAAAATAAGAGGGATCTTCCCAATAATGATTGCTTTACTTCCATATACTTTGCAGCAGGTGCAGTACCCTATGGCTATGGAAAAAGGTTCTACAATTCTTGCATCCGCCAACATCCCTTGACTTTAAAAGAAAAGGATGTCCTATAATAAGTGATGTTCAACCCAGATGAGAATACATGATGACTAATAATGGAGATCAATCTATAGACACTAACAATGAACCCTGAAGGATTGGATGAAAATACAACAATAAGCTATGATCAAAAAATTCTGAAATTCAACTGACTAAGAAGATTCTGAGATAACTGCAAAACTACTTAGGAAAAAATAGAACAAGATACGGTTAGTCTCTTGTCTTCATTCCTCCCAATACTTTTTCCTCCCTTCATCCTCAGCAAGCAAAATTAATCAACTGAAGCAACCAATACACTAAATTTCCAAAGATATCTCATCAAACACATGCCCATCTCAAAATATAAACATAAAAGAAACACAAATGTTAAAATTATAAAGTTTGAAATGCTTGAAGTTTGCTGAAAATTTCCTTAGCACTACGGAGTTGAAAGGTAAGATGGGGCCTCAAATTACCAACATATTCAGCCCCCGAGCCACCGACTGAAGGTGATGACGAAGCTGAAGCAACAAAGCTAAACTTAAGACTAGGATAGTCTCGTTGATCACCCGAACGAATCTTCATAGGATTATGAAACGGACCAGGAGGACATAAAAATCCACATTTGTTACTGCAATGGGAAAGATAACGAGGGACCACAAGCCCCCGTTGCTCACTGAACATCCCGACTTCCCTCATCTGATAACTAATACTAGCCGAAAAAAAAAAAACAAAAAAAGTTTAATCCTGTAGGGAGTATGAATCTTCAGAAACACAGACCAATTGTGGGCTCTGGGCAATACCTGAAAGGTAATAAGCTGAGTGAAGCTGTACCGCAAGCTGATTTTGGTGCCTGTAACTCCCGTTTGTTCCTCACTTCCTCTTCACTCACTCACCATGAGAAGAGAGAGTGTGTGGGGGAAGCGCGAGAGCTCGCTTTTCGCTTAATGGCTTAATGCCTTCATCTGAATGGATAAAATTACTGTCATGTTATGACAAACTGGCCAGAAAATTGTTCTTCCCTGTTTCCACTGGATCGTGAAATGTTTCTGTATCTTTTTTATTTTTATTTTTACAGAAAGTTAAATCCCAGTATTTAATTAAAATTCAGGAAACTTTATAATATTTATATATAAAGAGAAGGTAAATATTTTACGTTCTCATGCTGTCAGGATGTAATGTTTTAATTATATAATAAAATTATTTTATTCATTCTTTTTTAATATTTTATCATCTTAATGTCTCATAATTCAATATCATTTATTATCATTTATTATTATTAATTATTATTCATTATCATCTCTTAACCACCATTTAATTATTGATTATTATTATAATTATTTATTATTACATTTTATTATTAATCACTTAATATTATTTTTTATTAATCAATTTTTTAATATTATTATTTAATTTTTAATTAAAATATTTTACATAATTTAATAATATTTTAAAAATTATAAATTGATTAAAATATAAAATTGAAATATCTTTAAAATTTTTTTAATTAAATTAAACATATATTTTCAAAAATTATATTTTTAAAATTATATTACCAGAAATCTTAAGATTTTTAAAAATATATGATTTTAGGAACCACATGTTTCCCAAGCTTGCGTGTCTGTCCTAGAATGACATCGTTTTATCTTCTTGACCTCCTAGTCAACTGTATATCTGTCTTTTCTGACTTTTCAAGCAGCTGGAAAAAAAAAAAATTAGCTTCCTCGTAGCGATCTCATCAGACAGTCCATTTTTCGCACCCTCCTGATCCGAAATTTATGCCATATATTGGCATATATAACGTTATCTTCAAGAGTTTCACACAAAACCGATAGATATGGAAGCCCTGTTGTGCAGAAAGTTGGGTGATCCAACAGTGTCTGTAGATGACAATTCAAGCCCGATTGTTATCTCAAAGAACCATCCTATCCCTGAATTAGATTCACCAACTTCGGTAAGAGTTAGAATCAAAGCAACGAGCTTGAATTATGCAAATTACTTACAGATATTGGGCAAGTACCAGGAGAAGCCTCCATTGCCATTCATCCCAGGATCCGATTACGCTGGCTTTGTTGATGCCGTTGGACCCAAAGTTTCCAGCTTCAAAGTTGGTGACCCTGTTTGTTCCTTCACTGCTCTTGAGTCTTTCGCTGAATTCATCGTCGTTGATCAGACCCAGTTGTGAGATTCTTCAACTACTGTTGCCATACTTGCTATTCTTCTTCTTTTGTTGTTTAATTTTTAGAATTCTTCAGTTGAGGATTTAAAGTTTTGAACTTTGAAGGCTTCGAGTACCAGAAGGTTGTGATCTGGTAGCTGCTGGAGCACTTCCTGTTGCATTCGGTACCTCGCACGTTGCTCTCGTTCATAGAGCTAATTTGAGCTCTGGTCAGGTATCTCCCAAGTTATCTTCATTTTGTGGCTATTCTACTCGTAGAAATTGCTATGCCTTTATTTTCTTCTTCAACTTGTATATATATCTGTTGTTCTGTCTCTAAATTGTTAAATGGGTGATGGAAATTTGCAGGTATTGCTGGTTTTGGGTGCAGCTGGAGGTGTAGGCCTTGCAGCTGTACAAATTGGAAAAGTGTGTGGCGCTACTGTAATTGCCGTTGCTAGGTAGTAAATTGTTTATTTATTTGTCACTTATAAGTTATAATAAAACTGTTGACTAGGTGTTGCTAGGTGATTATTCTACTAGTAGAAATTTCTTTATCTATTAATATCTTCATTATGGTTTGTTTGGGAAGAGAAACATGAAGCGGAAGGGAAGGAAATAGGGGGCTTTCTCTTAAAAATAAGCTAAAATTAGGAAGTTAACCTTCTAATTCTTTTCCTTCCCCTCCATTTTCCCAATTTCCAAACTTGGAGCTGAATATTTCTTATTCTATGGTGTTAGGGGAAGCGAAAAGGTGAAAATTTTGAAATCACTTGGTGTTGACCATGTGGTGGACTTTAGTTCTGAAAATGTCACTCAGAGTGTCAAAGAGTTCCTCAAGGCTAGGAAACTCAAAGGGGTTGACGTTTTGTATGATCCTGTTGGAGGCAAGCTTACAAAAGAAACAATGAGGCTGTTGAACTGGGGGGCTCAAATTCTGGTCATTGGCTTTGCAAGTGGAGATATCCCTGTAATCCCTGCTAATATAGCTCTTGTTAAGGTACAGCAGGAATGGAGTTTTAGACTTACCTTGTCAAATCTAATTTGAATGTTCACTAGAATACTCTTTTGTTGTTGCTTGATCTGTTCATGTTAAATTGGCGGATGAGCTTTCAATTAGCCAGCAAACCCTTATTTATGATCTGGATTTCTACCGTCATGATATAGACACAAATCAGATTTCTCCAGTGTGTGGCAGACCTTCTGTGACTGTGCATTCTTTTATCTATCAGTTATTTGCATACATTTGATGGGGAAAAATATAAGGTGGCCAGCTATTATGCACTATATTGGAAATCAAGTAAAAATTTTCCTCCTATTTTCAATCTCAAACACAGTTGTTTTTTGCTTTATGTGCAACAGTTCTGCAGAAGGGTTTATGGTATTTTAACTACTTGCTGTGTATGTATATATAGTACATCTACTAAACTTGGAGAAATTCTTATATGCACATCATGTATGAAGTCACTTATAAGATGACACATGTTAAAAATTGAATGAGAAGCCATACCCCCACTAACTTTTCAGTTTTTCCTACACATGTGATCTTATGAGTGTCTTGGTATAATACATGATATGTATGTAAGAATTTCTCCTAAACTTGGGTAACCTAAGAATTATCAAAGGGAACTTTTATATCTATGTCTGAATTATCATAGGGAACTTTTATATCTATGTCCAAGTGTAAGGCTGCTTCATCAGAGTTTGCTATATAGTTAAACTGCTTTAACCTTGTATTCTGTTCTATATAAATAACAAGCAGCTGAAGCCATGAGCTTCTGCCATTGCACAAGTTCCTCTATCTGGTTATCGTGACCTGCTTATTGATGTAAACACGAAAATGCACTTCATTTATGTATTGCTAAAATCCTTCATTGTTAGATACTAAGATTATGATGTCCCTTTTTTTTTTTAATATCACTGTGTCAGAATTGGACGGTGCATGGTCTTTACTGGGGCAGCTATAAAATTCATCGTCCAGATGTTCTTGAAGATTCTCTCCGTGAGCTACTATCATGGTTGGCTAGAGGCTTGATTTCCATTAACATTTCTCATTCTTACAGCTTGTCAGAGGTTAGGGGTTTCTGTTGTGGTTGTTCTGCTAATTTGCACCTTTCTTTTAGCTGTTTTTAATTCGTTCCACATTCTGAGTTAAGCTATAGGTTCAATGAGACATCACTATTGCTGCAACTCTTTGGGAATAATTTTATTTCAAATATTTCATAATTCATTCCATCTAAATCTAAGTAATTACAGAATGTATTCAGGTTTACAATTGACTTAACTTTAAATTGAACGGCACCAGTTTCCATCTGTCCATCTCCTTTGAAACCTGGGTTTGAGCAAAATGCCAACTCATGTTTGGTTTAGTGTTACAAGAGAGATACTTTTCAAAGTACAGCCTTTTAGCTGCTCAAAATGTCAATGTTACCAGAGATAGGTGAAATACTGAATAGTTAATGAAGATATGGTCTTTAATAAAGTATAAT
>JANHAO010028085.1:0-10686 GCA_026873985.1 Saraca asoca
ATGTTATTTCTTATCTTCTAAAATCTCCGCAATGTTAGATTTGATCTAACATTTAGAATCTCTTTTCTAAATGGATGTGATGATTGTCTATCTATAGCAAGTTTTTGATGCACTGCTTATAACGCCATGATTTGAAACAAGTTCAATTCTCTTTCTGCTCAACAAGACTCTTTTTTTTCCATAAAATTGTGAGTTTGTTTGAGAGCATTTTCTTGTGAATGGTAGTAAATTTTTCTTTTGTCCTCTAGATTTGATGATTTATATATAGTATCTGGACTTAGTAACATGATAGTAGATGCATTCATTGTTGTTTAACTTGGTTGATGTGATTCAC
Source organism: Saraca asoca (assembly GCA_026873985.1). Classification (NCBI taxonomy): domain Eukaryota; kingdom Viridiplantae; phylum Streptophyta; class Magnoliopsida; order Fabales; family Fabaceae; genus Saraca; species Saraca asoca. The sequence goes on from JANHAO010028085.1 coordinate 335, forward strand.
TTTATATTTGATCTATTAAATTCTCTCCAATAATATACTAAAGAAGTGGAGCTTCTACAAAAGATAATTATGATCAGTTTTTATTTTAGTGAAATATGTATGTATTAGTTGTAATTATTGCTATATGTTTCCCACAGTCTGTCAAAATATACTTGTTTTTTTTCTATTATTTTATTCATCTTGTCTTGTTCCAATCAAGAAATTGGTAAATGAACAGTGAAATTGTGTTTAGTGGGCTGTTTCAATTCAATGAGAGTTAAAAAGCCAGGTTCCCGCTGTTCTTGCTGTTAAGACACCTTGTGAGTTATGCTTTAGCCTCCACACCAAAATTATGCATTCATGAGAGGCCAATCATGGCTTTTAAAATTACAATAATATTGTTATTATTACAGCTAATTCATTTTTTTTTTGTTCTCTGACTACAAATCAGATGAGTGGGAGTTAAATGTATATATGATATTAGTTTGTGTTACTTTAGCATAGTACCAGAGAGAGTTGCTTGATGTTCATGCTTAGTAATTGCTTTTAATTACGTTGGAATCTTTTCTTCTTCATTGTTGACCTTTTCTGTTTGTTGCATGACCTAATACTACTGAGATAGGTTTCTTTTCATTCACTTTTCTATTATCTGTTTTATGTAACAGCTCATGCTGCTCTAAGAGCCAAAGGGAAGCTGTCTTGCTTTTAGGACACCAAATTATTCTTGTTGTGATACGTTGTAGCTCTTCCTATTTTTATAAAATGATGTTACTTTTAAGTATTAATTTCCTGTCACAACTTTGTATAATTTTGGATAATCCAATGCAGAATTCATGTTATTTTAAGTAATGACTACAGATTAATTCTTTGGCTCTTGCCCTATGCAGTTGCATTTATAGATAAATGTTATATTTATTAATTAATATTAATAAACTATAATTTTAATTTAAACCTAATTTGAATAAATAAAAAGATTCAATTTCGTTCTTATGCTACTAAATAAATATAAAATAAAATAACATTTAATTATAAATGATACATATAGAATATTTTTTTAATTATTGCCTATAACATATAAGCAACGGTTGAAAACCGTTGCCTATAATCATTGGCAATGATTTTTACATGTTGTCTATAATATCATTGGCAATAATAGGCAACGGTTAAAAAATCGTTGCCAAATACAAATGAAAAAATCATTGCCTATTGTTAAAAAATCGTTGCCTATAATTGAAGAATAGACAACGATTTTTTCATTTTTGTTTGACAACAGTGAGAAACCGTTGCCTATTGTAAAAAAATCATTGCCTATTATTGCCAATAGGCAACGGTTTTTTATCAACTGTTGCCTATAAGTGAACAATAGGCAATGGTGCGAAAGCGTTGTCAAATAAAAAAGGAAAAATCGTTGCCTATACTTGAGGAATAGGCAACAATTTTTTGATCTGTTACCAAAAACTCCAAAAAAAAAAACCGTTGCCTAAAAGAATAGGCAACGCTAGATAAGAGAACAACTGAAAATCATTGCCTATTCTTTTAGGCAACAGTTTTCAGACTTTAGGCAACGATTTTTGGCCGTTGTCAAAAGTAAAAAATGTTGTAGTGCATCATTTCATAACTCTTACAATTCTTGGATAAGAGGTTGGAGGCAGACATCTATGTCATTCCTAGGCATTCACTTTCCCCAAATAATCATTGAGAAGAAGAAAGAGGCTTGCTTCATACACATATTTAGAGGCAAGTTGTAAAGGATTAAAATAACTAATCATATGCTATAAATCATCATTAGCAAGGCCAAGTCATACATTCCGTGGATTTGAAGAAAATTCTAGGTTTGATGAATCAAACCTGTTCCATGCTTCGGAATCAGATGTGTCATTAAACTATTATTATTACTCCCCACATCATGTCACTTCATGTACTCTGCAGTTTTACATGATATGAATAATCTTTGCAAATGTGGCTTGAGTGAAAAGTAACATAATAATTTTGCAGGAGTTTTCTTCCCCTTCTTTATACTCTTGGGTGTAGCCCTTCTATTATTGTTGCCCTTTGGTTTCCATGTAGAGGTATGACATCTTTTGCACTCTTATCTATCTACATCCTCTCTCCAATAAAGCATTCAATCATTTGGACATGCATGTATTTTTGTGTAATTAATTCTGAGCTTGTTAATGATTTTCTAGGCTTCATAGAAAGATTTAAGGATCTTTGATGAGTAAATGCATTATAAAGCAACTCTAATATTATGGACATTGTTTTATTAGTAATCCTACACAAGCACTTAATATGATAGAGTTTGACTAGAAAATAGATTTTTGAACACTTAGAACACCCTTCATACAATTCCGATTTCCATCACTAACTAACTCATAAAATTCTCTAGTTTGTTCACTCTGACCCGTATTTAGATTTATCTTCTCATCTTCAGCAATTAGTTTTAGTGGTGTGCCAAGTTCATGCAAGTTATGTCTAGAGATTCCAAATGCATCATTTATCATTTATTGAATTGAATTCTCATAGGATTCTGAAGCAGATGGTTCATTGCCATTATACCCACTAGTTGAAATGTCTCTAACACTTGATTCCCCATGCCAAATCCACTTTGTGTACCCAACTGGAAATTGTTTCAGTGTCAAGTGTTTGTATCCTTCATTTCTAGTCAACCATTGCCTAAATCTACAATAAGAATATGGACGTTTTATTCTCCTTTCAATGAATCGATTTAATATTGCAAAATTCAAAAACTCTTCTAAACCCTTAGCATACTCAACCTTGTTCCTAGGGAAAGTGATTGAAGTTTTGTCCATTATCATTGCTAGTACACTACCTACCCAATAATGAAAATTATAAAAGGTTTACATATTTTTTGTTTTGGAGTCATGAACAAACAACCTCATAATATAGTAAACATAAATAACTTTCTTTCAATGAGATTAAAAAGGAAAGGGTGAAAAGTCATGAAAATAATAAGGGAGATGGGTCAAACCAATGTAATTTTGATTCTTAATAGATTTTGTTTCTCAACTCACAAGCCTACAAACCAAGAAGCAATCTATGTTGTTTCCTTGCAAATCAAACCAAAGAACCTATGCAAACTCTTAATGAATAAGGTTGGATGATATTATGACCAATATTATGCATTTTTAACTCCATATGCTTTAGGTTGTAGATTAACGTTCACTTTCTGATTATTATGTATGTTAGTTAAAACCTCTTAAAAATTATTCAAACTTCTCATTTCTTTCAAAGTACATCAACCAACATTTTTTTTTATTATTATGCTATATAAAGTTCCAAAATTTTATTTAAATATAGTGCAAAAAATGAAAGCAATTGAAATTAAAAAAATAATTAAAATTATTATCCTTTTCATTTATTAAATAAATGTTCAAATAAAAAAATGGAAACTTAAGGACAAAAAACTGTTCAATTTCTTTATATTAACTGATTAAAATAAATAAATAAATATTAAATAATTAAAATAAAAATCAAATAATTCATAAATAAATATTTAAATTTTAAATTAATTATTTATTAATTAATAAATAATTTTTAGGTAATTTAAATAATTAATAAATAATTGTTAAATGATTAAAATAACAAATACTTATGAACTGATTAAAATAAATAAATAAATAAATATTAAGAAATTAAAATAAAAATTAAATAATTCGTAAATAAATATTTAAATTTTAAATTAATTATTCATTAATCAATAAATAATTTTAAGTAATTTAAATAAAGTATAAATTGTGTGAAATCTTATAGTGTTTTAGTTCCCATCTGGGCATCTGATACTCTCACATGTTCTTTCAGATACAATAATTTTATATTGCCGGACAGGTGTTTGTTATAATGCCCATGTGAAATCTTATAGTGTGGACGCGGGTGTGTAGCATTTCAATGTTTTGGGCCACAGTTTTGAGGACATTTTATGATAGCTTTTGCGCGCGCGAATGGAACTCTCCTTCTCTTTTGCCTATCCAAGTAACAGCTTTGCTCTATATTTTACTCGATCAACAATACCAATATGTGATTAACGTCTTAAATTTTGATGAAAGGAACATTGGTTTAACAGTCTTGTTAACGTCTGTCCATTGTAGGCCGAGGGAATTATGAATGAGAATTAGGCTATTCCAGCTGTGACCAAACCATAGAGATAAGTCATTAACTTAATTGTTACTTCTATGTAAATGCAATTTTGATGCAGGTGTAATTTTTCTATGTTGTCTACTCGGTTGCTATGTCTTGTGTTCCTTGACGAATATGGTGGTGCTCACAGAGTGATAATGTTGATAACTAATAAATAATTTTTAAGTAATTAACAAACCAATCCAAACTAATTTTCCAACAAAAGCAAGCTTAATAAACTAACAAAACTAGAGTATAAATTCTAAATAGCATCCAATGTTAAAAGTGAAAATAAAACAAAAATTTTTCAATTGAGATTAAAAAACACACACACACACCTTTTCAGTGCAAGGCGCAAGATCATGAAAAATAGCTAAATTATAATTTATTCTCTCTTCTCCTCCTCTCTACCTCACTATGGCTCTTTAGAGCGGCCAAAGCTTGCAGGGTGATGAAGAATTTGGGGGAGAGCTCAAAGTTTGGATTCCTATAAAGAGAAACTAAATTAATCAAACTTCTCATCTTTCACAACCTCTTAATTTTTCCAATCAAAATCCAAACTTTCACAACCAAAAACCAAACCAATCCCATGTTATCACTGCTGATTTTAAAACAAGGAAGTACCAATATTGGGTTTGATAAGTGGAGGCAAAAAAATCAATAGCAAAATCAGTTTTTTGTTTTCTCAGATCAGCTGAGACAAAACACTGCTTAATCTCCTACATATTTGGTAATAGTAAATATAAATTTATGAACTGTCGGAATCATAAGAAATAATTACTTATTTAAGCTAGATTACTTGCATAAGCTTAAGTTTGATTCTTCTAGCTTGGCATATTGCAATGTTCAGTGGTATAGGCATTTGCTATATCTTATAATAAACAAAGAGCAAGAAATGTTCAAATACCATGATTCTTTTCCGTCTACACAAGATTCTCAGGAATTTGATCTTCTTGAAATAAACACGCATCCAATCGAAGATCTTTTCATTGGATAACTAACAAGTTTCTTATGGAAATTGCTCATTATTGACATCAAACTTTGTCTAACATTCACCGAAATGAGATCAAACTTGTAGACAAAGAGGCTGATGGAAGCATAAAATATCTTTATATATAATACTAACTTCTATCATAAACTTCAGCAATACCAATGGGATAATTTACATGTCAAATTATAGGTGATACAGAGGATGCAAGCAAATGGTAAAAAGAATCATTGCTAAAAAACCACACCTTTGCCATTGACTGCATCCTATGATATCTAATTTGCTATAATTAAGGTTTAATCAATACTAATATGAGAATGCTATATATACATTCATTCAAGAAGAGTTCTAAGTACTAACAAACATGAGATTTTGTACCTGAAATTAACTTGAATTATTATAGGATATACAGATTGGATTAGCAAACTTTAAAAAGGAACCAAAAAAAATCAAGAAGGCAATCCATCAAACCAAACATAACAGCAATGTAGTGATATGTACAAGTACATATCTCAATTTATATTTTCATTTTATAAATGAAAGAATTTCTCCTTCAATGTATACAAAGTATAAGTACAACACAAGATATATCACTGTAGTGAAAAGTGATAATATAAAAATGTAAATCATAATTACTAAAGTTAATGTTTTAAAAATTGTACAAAACCAATCAGTTCAACTAATTTAATCATAAATTGATTGATTTATTTGATTTAATCATTTTTAAGTCAATTAGGCTAATTAAACCATGATCAAATGATTTTTTCAGTTTGATTTTTAAACATTGATTAAGATATATGATATATGCCAATCAAACATTACACCTAGAGTGTCTCAAGAACACCTCCATTATTGATGACCATCTAATGTCACTTGGTCAAGGTAGTGTGAACAGTTTTAGTCACGTAATTATTTAGAATTAGATTATTAAACTTGACCGAGATTATGACAAAAATAGTCTAACTAGCAAATAAAGTTGCTTGGTTGTGTAGCTCCCAACTTGCCTGCACAACATATACCTTCACCCTCTTGTCAGACAAAGAGTTGGAAAGAGACACGGCCACACTAGGCTTCAATTTAAATAAGCTTTTAAGGTACCGTGAAATGAAGTAGCGGCACGCACCATCAAAGGGTGCTAAGAACCATAAATCTAAAGCATACTATTATTTAATTATATGAATATGGATTTAAGACAGTTTCCTAAGCAAAATCTGGCATAATAAACTAAAGCACTTGCTACGGCAGAGAGTTGATCCTAACATTAACATCCTTTAAAATAAAAAAATTCAAAAACACCATCCATCTTTACGATATATTAAACCTGAATACAACCAGTAAATGCTCAGAAACACAAATGTTGTGATTAACCATTGGGCAACCAGATTTCACAGAATCCCACCTCAAATCAAATATTATCAGAGTGGTACCCCAAACCAAACATTTGACGAAAAAGTCTCCACCATTCTCTGAATAAACATATATAGATCTTTCACACTTCAAAATGCAGGCAACCGAAATAAACACAGAAAAAACATGAACAGAACACAGCACAAAGCAGAACAAAATAGAGTACAAAGAACCAAGGTTAATCTCGTCACAGAGCTCTAGACACTCGAAAAACATGCCCAGATGACATTGTAATGCAACAGACATAGAAAGAACAAATCATGATCAGTGAATAGAAAAATATGAACCTTTGGTGATGAAGAAAAACTTAAACGGTGAAGAGAAAATTGTCCGACCAACAGTTGTTGTAGAAATCTCACAAATGAAAGAGTAAAGCGAGTTGTAGGTTGCAGAAAAATGATTATGATTTTCAGGCGAAAGACAAAGCACAAGAAGAGACTAAAATTAGGGTTCATCCGAAGAGAAAAGGAAAGTTGTTTTTACTATTACAATGCATTCTTAACAACGATTTCGATACAACTGTCATTAAACATTTAATATTTAATCGCAATTTTGACATAATCATCATTAAACATTTTATATTTAACAACAGTTCAACAAAATCATCGTTAAAAACCGCTTGTAACATTTATTTTTCGCAAGCCTCGAAAAATCGTCGTTCAAAATCGCTTGTAACATTTGTTTTTCGCAAGCCTCGAATCCAAGTACTTTATTGATGTCTTTAGTAGTGGTACTGTTGTCTTTAAACCATAGCTACAGAGGCATTTTATAGTAATGATTAAACCTTAAATTCCATTCTAGAAGAATTGAAAAGGTTTCTCTCAAACTTAAAGTAATGGTGAGATTTCAAAATAGGGCTTTAAACCATTGTAATGGCTTCCCGCTTTCTTCAAATACTATGACAAGAAAAAACTAGAGAATAAAAAGATATTAAATACAAAAAAATTTAATTTATGCCAACATAATCAGCACATGCACTATCTTTTTTTTAATCGGAGTTTAGAAAAAAAATTCAAAAATAACATTATTTAAATTAAAAATATAAGAACAGAAATTATAACAGACTATGAAAATATAGATAAGCTCCGTGACTACTGGCTGAAATGACAGCAGTTAAAAGGAGAACAATGGAAAAGGTAAAAACTTTTCTAAAGGCATCATTGGCATGTAAGGTTGCCGTACAGGATACTATTTTTCTATAAAAAAGCTTAGATCTACTTGGGCAAAAGGACATGCATAACAGAGTAAAACCAAGAGATAACTTTAGTTGATTACACAAGGTCCAAAACAGATCAAAGTAGTAAATTCGACAATCTGTTGGAAACGAAACATCCTCTACTCATACAGTCAAAACAGCACTCGAGAGTTTTTCTTCATATAATTTTTTCCTTATATAGCATTAGCATTTTTATTTAAGATTGAATTACATTGAGTCTGAAAACTCTGGATTAAATATTTATGCAGTGAAACCTCCATCGACAGCAATAATCTGACCAGTGATGTAAGAACCAGCAGGAAGGCAAAGAAAAGCAACAAGTGCTGATGTCTCTTTAGGCTCTCCAAAGCGACCAGTCGGGGTTTGAGAAGCTATGTCTTCCCCAACCTTCTTTAATTTTGGATATTCTTCCTTCATCTACAAGAGTAATATCAGAACAACAATACTCTGTGTATAATTATTTTTCATTGTACAATTTTCTTAAAGTAGTTTTCAAGAGAAAAAAAAAAAAAAACAGAGAACATATATCAGAGATATTTTCTATTTTTTTGTGCAAATGGAAAATTGTAACATGTTTTCGTTAATGACACTACTGTAATTCTTGTAATTTTTTTTCTAATGATAACTAAAAAAACAGAGAATTTTTTTTAGTCACTCGAACATTGTATTTATAATTTTTTTTTTTACCAATGAAAAAATTTCTTGAGATTTAAAAAAAAATGGAAAACAGAACCAAATGCAGCTTTAGCAAGAAGAGTAGTGTTATTGTCTCTCTCAATAGATATTAAATGTGCGACTAGTAATTTTTTATCTTAATATTTTTTAAAGTTAAGAAACTAATATAAAATAAGTATGGTATACCATGGCTCACAATATATAGAAAAGTAATTAGTGTGAACATTTATACCAGTTTAAAGGAATCCAACATAGTAGTGTTGATGACTCCTGGTGCAACTGCATTTACGCGAATATTATCATCAGCCCATTCACGTGCCAAGTTCTTTGTCACTTGATTCATGGCTCCTGTGCAAAATTTAGATTCATAATATTCTTGTATATATTCTATCATTATTCTAGCTAACCAAAATTTCTATCTTATTTACATTGTTGTTTTGTTACGAGAGAGATAAAAATACAAATAATAAAATTTATATTTATATAAGTGTTATTAAGTACTGTGAAAGTTATGACCTTACATGTATTTATATATTTTTTTTCCTTGTGTAATAAGAAGCTTCCTTATTTTAAGGACAAAATATGATGTCTCTTAAATAATAATTAAGAACATATATTCTTACCATGCTTAAAGTTTAATAAAATTGTGAAAAAATATTTAATAAAATTATGCAAAGTTTCCTTTTAATTTCAAATCTCGACAGATTTTCTATAATATTTAATAAAATTATTCAAACTTTCTTTCTAATTTCGAAAACCTATGTTGACATCGCCTAATATTTAACATCATTACATAATTTTCCATTCTAATTTCAACCTATGATGAGGTCTCCAATAATTTCAAAATCTATAAAATTCACCCCTAAAGATACATAAAGGCACCACAATTAGATTCAAATTTAAATTTTACATACAAGTCATGTTCTATCTGTTTGAGTATATTAAAATTCATCTTTAATTATAAAATAGCCATAATATTCAATAAGATTTAATTTGAACTGCATGTCATCTTCCTCTTTTTTTTTTTTCACAATTTAACTAACTGAAAATTTAAATCTAAATTCAAGCGTAGTACATTTTTTTTTATCTTTTAGAAAAAATCTTGTAAGTTTTGAAATTAGAAAGAAATTTTGCATAATTTAGTTAGATCTTAGGGAATATAAGAATATTTTTCTCTAATAATGAGGAGAAGAGATCATACCCTTAGATGCTGCATAGATAGAACCAATGGGCAAACCTTTCAAAGCAGCAATGGAGGATATAAATACTATGTTAGCAGACCCGGATGCTTTTAGCAGTGGGTATGCGAGTTGGCTCAAATGATAAACAGATTCAAAATTTGTGCCCATTATAGTTGATATATCTTCAGCAGTATGATCTTTAGCATCCTTGTGCAGATACCTCCCAGCATTGTTTATCTAAGTGATAAAAGGAAGTTACAAAAAAGCATGTGAGGTCATTTTTATTGATATTATTTTTCCTTACTTTTGTAATCATATTTTACTGTGACTATTAAAAAATGATTTTTTAGTATTGAATTTTAAATTATATTTTATCTCTCATCTTAAATTTTATTTTATATTTATTATTTAGTAACACAAGTAAACATTTTTTAATCTATACTACAAAATTGAAAACATCAATCACTATAAAAAGATTATTTAGAGACGATTAATTTAACTGTTATTAAATAATATTTATAACGACAGTTAAGTTTATCGTCATTATGTTTAAAATATAATGATAATTTAACGGCGGTTAAAATAATAACTGCTGCTATATTAAAAATTTTTAAAATATAGTATGCAGAAAAATCAAGTTACCCTAATTTCCCTTCTTGTCTTGCTGTAGGAACTCAGAGATCTGGATGAGCCGGATTATCTGAGGTGGCTCATCGGGTAGGTTGCCGACTTGGAAGGAGAGAGAGAACAACAAAAGGAGGGAAAGAATACG
>JANHAO010028086.1:0-10730 GCA_026873985.1 Saraca asoca
AGACCTCGAAAAAGGCTAGTAATGAATGTAGGCTAAATCATCCCCAATAATCCAAGTAATTATGATAGGAAAGAATTTACATTAGCTGTAGAAAAATTATAATTGAGGTGAATCCTAATCCTAGGCTTTTTGCATATGATATCTTCTTTGATTATTACTTTGCTTTCTTTCTTTCTTTAAGTAATTTCTTCTATTTTCTGTTCTTCTTTCTCTCTTTTGTTTCTTCTTATTTATTTTATTTCCTCACCATTGATTTGGATAGTTGAGTTGTAAAGATTTTAGTGATTGATATGACTTCCATGTGGGATCAACTCATATTTGCTGGTACTAGCTACAGCTACACCGTGTGCTTGCAGAATTTAAACACATCAAGTTTTTGAGTTGTGTGCTTATCATTGGGCCAAGATGCTGCAGGCTCGCTTTCAAACCAAAATGCCATGCAGTCATGGTCTCTGTATGGCAACAAAACTCTTCATCGAATACAGCTTTTGCATAACACAAGCTTGTCGTCTGTATAGCTTGTTGTGGGCTCATCTTCAAGCTAAATTGCTGCATGGTGACACCCAGTTGTTACACAATCAGGGAATGTTCATATGTCTAGAGCAGGTTAATGCTGAGATGAAGACCCCATGGACTCAAGACCTTGATGAGCATTCTCGCAATGGTTCTTGTAGCATTCAGAGCCATTGAACCGAGCTCCATCATATGCCAGTGTGAGCCTTCGGTGGTAGGGGAGTCGTTATTCCTTCTGGTTCATGCATTGGTCTTTGCATGGCAACACAAGCTCTTCATCGAGCCTAGCTTCTGCATGACAACTTAAGCACTGCATAGCTTGGTGCGAAAGGTCAGCTCCATGCTCACGTTCACCTATAACTAGATTAGTGATGAGAAGGGACCTGCACAAAATTGAAATGCAGCTCATTGAGGTATAGATTCGATGTTGTGGAGAAGATCACAGAAAGTGGGTGAGTTGAAACTGAGTTGGATCAAATGCCATGGTTCAAGCTTCTTGGTTGTGGTGGTGCAGTAGACAGATGGAAAAGGAGAGAGAGAAGGACCAAGATGGTTTATTAGCATGCAAGCGGTGACTAGGCCCATGCAAGTGCAATGCTTGCAACACCATTGCAATGACCATTTTCTGCCCTTCTTCACGATAGTTTTCCTTGAACTTCAATGTTAAAACTACATCCAACAAGATGTTCGACATCACAAATAATGCCCTGAGAACTGAGGGCAGCTTGCTTCTTCGCAACCTCACCAACAAGTCATTTAGAAGCATCGCCATTGAATAAGACCAATGAAGGAGTCATTCTGCCACCTTGATCATTGGCTATAATATCAGGGTGGTCTCCTACGGATTCCTATTTTCCAGTAACTCCAATGCCTTTTCAAGAGCTCCAACCTTGGGTGACGTTACCTACACATGGCTTACTATAATTGAAGCGTGCGTTTCAAATCTTAGCCTCTGGAGGCTAAATGATTAAGGCTATCCAGATGTTGTTGTTACTATAACTGCTAGCAATGGTGGGTTTTTCTCTGGTTATCATGGTTAAACAAAAAATCAACCAGAGTATAGATGAAGCCTTCCTTCTAGTGCCAAAATATTGATGGTGAAATTTGGTTTGTACAGAGAGCCCAAATTCTAGTCAACCGTATAGTTCTTGTTGCCTTAAGCTACAATCTGGCTAAAAATGGAGTAGATAGAAGTAGACAGTAAGAAGAAGAAGAAGAAGAATAGCGGGAACATAAGATTTTTTAGTGTGGTTCAACCAAATCTGGGTAGTACCGAACCCTACATTCACGATTGATTTTATTTATCAATGAAAGTTGTAGGATACAAGTGTTTATTCATAGCTTCCCCCATTTTGATAGAGTTTCGACATACATTCCTGGTGGTTTCCCTTAATACAATGATTTAACCCCTTATTTATAGAAGCGGGGGGTACAAATATAATTTAATAAATTATAAATATATTATATTAAATAATAAATGTAAAAGATATCTTGGACTCTTACAAGTCGGCTATTGCAAGTTACTTTCTACAGGTAGGCCCCTTAGACTACTTTTTGCAAATTGACTTTGTAGGTTGATATTGGCTAAGGGAAGTGTTAGAGCTCTCTATAAAAGCTAAGTGTTATGAGCTAGCTAAGGTAGTGAGCTAGAGCTAGCCAAGGATTGTGACCTACGAGCTAGGAGCAAGCTGAGGATATGACCTAAAGCTAGTTGAGGACTGCGATCTACGAGCTGGGAGCTAGCTCAGGATGTAACCTGAAGCTAGCTGAGGACTGTGACCTACGAGCTGGGAGCTAATTAAGGATGCGATCTAGGAGCCAGCTGAGGACTGCAACCGGAGATGGGAGCTAGCTAAGGCTGCGAGGTGAAGCTTACAAGTGAGGTCTTTAGCGACCTAAATGACTTATACCCTTTCAGCTGGACTTAGGCTTTTGCCAGCCCACTTCATATGGTACCAGAAAATGCCTATAACAATAGCAAAATAAGTTTCATCAAACAGCAAGAATTTCAAGTCATTGAAGATGAGTTCATGGGTGGTAGATGAAATTTGTGGCCCTAGGAGTTCATAATCCTGGTTAAGAAGAACTAATGGATCAATTGAGCCAATGACATTAAAAAGAAAAAAAAGAACTTCTTAGGAGGTAACTTAAGTGTTTACTTTCTTTCCCTCCTTTGATTTTAATTGCCCATGATTTATTGATTTTATGCTTACATTGAGGTTAATGTAAAATTTAAATAGGGGGACTTTAAGATTGTTTTGTTTTGATGGTGTGAAAAAAATTGTGGTTTACTTTGTTCTTTTAGGTATTATTTTAATTAATGATGAGTTTGTTTAGACCTTGAGTAGGTTGCAATTGATTTTGGTGGTTGCATAGTATGATTGGATAAATTGTCTTGCCTCTTGATTCTTGAATTTAATTGGCATAATGATGAAGTTTGGAATATTTATAGATAGATTTTTAGTAGACATATAGCTTGTGATATTTTGAGCCACTATTGATCATTCTCATCCTGTTCCTCTTCTTTCTTGTATGTGATTTTCTTTCATGAAACTGTTGCTTTAGAACTTTTTTTGAATCTTTTTAAGATTAGATTGGCACATGCATGCATGAAAATGATTAGGGCATTCTTTGATTGATCCATTTTGCCCCTTTAGCCTACTTTGCAATATATCATTGTTGAGCCCTTTTGAGCCTAATTGACTTTTTTCTTGTTATAGAGCCTATTAGAAAGAAAGCTAAGCCTTGAATGTCTTTACCTTTTCTTAACTTTAGGGACTAGTTAAGCACTTAATTCATTAGTAGGATGGGTTCTTGAACAAGTGTGGGGAGTGTGCTAAATGTTTAGTGAAAAGGCATTTGTGATTCACTTCAATGGTCAAGAAAAGAAAAGAAGAAACAAATGAAAATGAAAAAAAGAAAGAAAGAGAAAAAGCCTAATGCAATTAAAAATCAAGAGAAAGAAAAGAAAATTTGACTTTGAAATAAAAATACATTTTTTTTTAAAAAGAAAGAGTTCAAAATAAAAGAAAGTGAAAAAGGTGAAGAAAATGAAAGGGAAAAAAAGAAGTTGAAAAATGTGAAAGTTTGTGATGTAGATTCTAGTTTTAATTGCTCTATTGCTTACTTGAATCATGCCACAATGCTCTATTAGTGATGTGATCTCCCTTAGAGATGCCCATGGATCTATCTCTAATTCAACAATTTAACACTAAAATTGAACGAAAAAGAAGGATATTACACCACATTTTAGAAAGATAGAAGAAGAGTGATAAGTGATAAAGATTGACGCCACAAATAAGAAACTCTTTGATAAGTCTTGAAGTTCTTGTAAAAATCCTAGAAGAGCACTTGCTCCAATGGTTAAGGGAAATATGCCTCCCCTTATAGCAATTAGGCTCCAAAATGGGCTGGGTTCAAGTCCTAACAAGCCCAGTTAAACATCCAAACAAATAACCAAGCAGACAAGCTGAAAAGACTTAAAAAAATGGCTAAACAACTCAGCCAACAAGGCTGGCTGAAATTAGGCTACCAAAAAGCCCACAAAGCAACACCAATCTAAGTCTTAATTCACCAAAAAAATAAAGGAAATAAAAAGGGAAAATAGCCCCAAAACAAAGCCAAAAAGATCTCAAAGGTGGTTTATACAATAACACAAAATAATAGCCTAAACATTCTGACAAGGTCAAATCTCGACAAAAACTCTGGGTCAAATTGATGGTCAATTTTGAGAGTCCAAATGGTAGAACTTGGTTCTAGCCTTTTCATGAAAGTTGTAGATTTTTCTCTTAGCTTTCCAACCATATAAAGATCAACCTGATTTGACATTTAGAGCTTAAGTTATAACCCAAAAATTGAAATAGTGTCAAGACCTGAACATTAAGTAATTAATTCAATTAGATTCTAAAATATGACCAAATCACAAGACAAGGCCAACTCACTAAAATAAACTCAATTAACATTCAAAAAGATAAAGAATGAAAGGAAATAAAAGTAATAATATTTGTTGCTCATTAATCCCTTGAGTGGTCCCTTGGTAGATGCAAACCTTCTTGATGAGTCTTAGCTTGGTCTCCTATTTTCACATCACTCCCTCCCTTTTCAAAATGATTCATCCTCGAATCAAAACCTACATCAAAAGAAGAGAGGTTAGAAACATTAAAACCAACATTAGAATCACTTGGTTCAAACACTTTGTTGGCTTGTTGTGCATATTGTTTTACTCCTCTTAATTATAACAAGCCGTGTGGTATGTTCTTGGAGAACACTTTATCATAACCTTGCAAAACTATCTTATAAACACTAGGGGAAGCATGAGTTTCATGGTTAAAATTCAAATAAGCTCCTTTGCAAGCAAGACCAAGCATAGGCCAAACCATGTACATGGTTTGCCTCATGTCACTAATCTTTGCAAACACACTCCACTTTTTTTTTCTTCTTTCTCTTTTTCTCTCAACTCTTTTTTACCATTCTTTTTTCTCTTTTTCTTCACTCATTTTCTATCTTTCTTTACTCATTTTCTTTTCTCTCTTTATTTTATTCTCTAGAATTTGCTTGGGGGTGAGGAGTATAAGATTGGTCCTATTGTCCTTTTTGAACCTTTATCAATTGAGGTAGCTATCATGTATGACATGTCTATCAAATTACCATGGCCTACCAAACAAAATATGGGTAGCTTGCATAGGAACAATATCACATAAAATTTCATCTTTATACCTCCCAATTGAAAAAGGAACCAGCATTTGTTTTTATACCTTTACCTCTCCACTATCATTCGACCATTGAAGCTTGTAAGGAGTGGGATGAGCTAGGGTAGGCAAGGCTAACTTTTCAACTAAGGTTGTGCTTGCCACATTTGCACAACTTCCCCCATCAATAATCACATTACAGACCTTTCCCATGACATGGCATCTAGTGTGGAAGATGTTCTTTCTTTGCTCTTTATTACCCTCCTTGAGTTGGGCACTCAAAGTTCTTCTCACAACTAGTGACTCCCCTTCAACCACCACTTCATAAGTGTCAATGCTCTCTTCATTTCTTGACTTTGAGCTTTCCTCCTCCTTCTCTTTCTCACTAGCCAATTCAACTTCACCATTAGCTTTCAAAGTCATCACCCTTTTGTTAGGGGCATTCATAAGCATAATGTCTATGTCCTAATCATTTAAAGCATTTAATATTTCTTTGCCTTTGGGGCACTTCCATCTTGCCTTTGCCTTTAGGATGAACACTCTTTTGTTTGGAAGAAGTCTTGGTCATATTCTTTTTTGAAGCTTGGAAGTCTCTTGAATCTTGCCTTTTATCCCAGGGAGTCTTCCAAGAAGAGCTTAATTGATGTGCACCCTTAGAAGAAATTTTTCTCTTGAGTTTCCTCTCCACTTTTATTGCCATGTGTACCATATTTTCAAGTTCTACATAGTGTTGGAGCTTAGCAATATTAGCAATCACATGGTTCAAGTCATGAAGAAATTGTGCCATTGTAACTTCCCTATCCTCTATCATATTGACTCTTATCATTGCAACTTCTATCTCTTTGTGGTACTCTTCAACACTCTTGGAACCTTGAGTTAGGCCTTAAAGCTTTTCATACAACTCTCTATAGTAATGTGAAGGGACATATCTCTTTCTCATTATAGTTTTCAACTTTTTGCAAAAGGCCACAGGTCTTTTCAAGTTTCTCTTCCTACTTTGCACAAGTTGATCCCACCATATGATAGCATAATGAATGAATTCCATAACCCACAGTTTCTTTTTCTTTTTTTTGGAATAGTTGTGACAATCAAATACTAGCTTTACTTTCTTTTCCCATTCAAGGTAGGCTTTTGGATCACTTTTGCTTTTAAAGGAAGGAATGGTCATCTTGATGTTGTGAAGATTGGAGCCGAAACTTTCCCTTCTATGTTTCTCATCTCTCTTACGTCTTTTATCCAAAGTATCTCTTTCTCTTCTTCATAAACTCCATTTGGTCTCATTGGGGGATGTGGACAATCCTTCTTCTTCCTTTTCAACCATTTAATCCTGTTCATTGCATCCATGTTGGTCATGACTTCTTCTAGTTCTTCTCTCATGGGAATATCTACTTTGCTCCATATTAGTGAATCTTTCACCAAGCCCATCAATTTTCATATTTAGTCTTTCAAATTGTTGGTGCATGGCTCAAAGAGTAAACATAACTTGATTGAGTTGAGATCCTCAACTTTCCATCTTTGAACAATAAATATATTTTGCAAAATAAATGTTAAGAGAATATGGACCTCACCAATTCACACCCTCACAAGTGTTTTGATCACTCCACTTATATTTTGTTCACACAATTAGGCTTTTACCCTCAATTGTGCTTACACACTCTTGGTTTTTACCACTTTAGTTCTTTCCTTTGAGTCCTATAAGAACTTAGTGACAAATCTTAGAGTTTACACAAAATAGCAATCAAAATCACTTAACACTCAAGTCACTAAAATGTAGC
This sequence comes from Saraca asoca, assembly GCA_026873985.1. Taxonomy (NCBI): domain Eukaryota; kingdom Viridiplantae; phylum Streptophyta; class Magnoliopsida; order Fabales; family Fabaceae; genus Saraca; species Saraca asoca. The sequence goes on from JANHAO010028086.1 coordinate 6,977, forward strand.
ATGAACCAATAATACAAAGAAGCAAGGAATGAGCAAGAAACAAAAAAAGAATTAAATAGTAAAAGATAGGAGACTTTCGGTCAAAATAGGGAATTTTTTAGGATATTGCAAAAAAATTTCAGACAGTTTCAAGGAAAAATGGGGGAAAATCCAAGCAATTGCACCACAATTTGATTTTTAAGCTTGTATTATGATCATGCAATCCAAAAAAAAAAATCTAAGTTAAGCACAAAGGAAATTTATTCAAAACAACTCTTGAGAGTGACTAGGACTTAGCTTAAAAAGTTATAGAAAATTTTTATATGTTGGATAGCACTTTTTCCTCTTTTCTTCCAATTTTCTTTTGCTCTTTTCTTTGATTCTTTCTTGTTTTTCTTTGTTTCTTTTATTTCTTTTTTTTTTGTCACACTTTTCTTTTCTTTGTTTTTGCCTTTCTACAATAGTTTGTTCACTTCTCCTTTGATTTTTCTCAATAATGTAGGTGCTGTCTAGAATTTTTTTTTAATGTTTTAGCACTTTGCAGAATTTTTGATCAGCCTAAAGGCACTTATATTCAAGCACAATTGTTACAAATCAATTTCCAAATATATGGACTCAAAATAAATATGTCTAAGGTGCAAACAATCAAAAACCAAGCAAAGATAGCAACCAAAATTTTGGAAAATGTAGGCTAAAGTTTCAGTCAACAAGGGAGAAGCAGGGGCCAATAACAAGTTTTGGATGCAATTATGGGAGAAAATGGTTCCAAATCACACCAAATGTTGTATAATTTAGTCCCACACAAGTTGACACATAAGAACAAAGTAATAAGGATATTAAAATGAATCAACAAACACTTGGAATACAATAAGAAATAAGAGGAAAATTCTACAAAAATTTCAACAGAACCTTCACTAAAACAAGTAAGAAAGTGAAATTGAAATGAAGGAAATTAAGTAGAGAAAAATTAAATCAAACAAAGCTAATATCAAACACTTAATGATAAAACAAATTAAGCAAAAAAAATAAAATTAACTCAAACAAAGCTAACAACCAATGCTTAATGTACAATAAGATTAGAAAATTTTTTTACAAAAAATTGATGCAGCCAAAAAATAAAGTAAATTCACTCAGTAGAACTGAATAGTAGCAAAAAATTTTTTAGCATGCAATTGCAACTCATTTAGACATTAATTGATCAAGTAATTAAACTAAAAAATTACACAAAAATTCAGGGATGTTTAGCATGAAATTGAGAGGAAAACAAAAACATGGGAAAAAGAGAGATATCACCTAAATTGGAAGAGTCAAAACTCTAATACTAAACTAATGTGATCTCCCTTGGAGACTTATGGATTCATCTCCAATTCGGCAATTAAACACCCAAAATTGAAAGAAAAAGAAGGATATTCACACCACATTCTAGAAAGATAGAAGGAGAGTGATAAGTGATAAAGATTGACACAATAAAGAGGAAACTCTTTGATAAGTCTTGAAGTTCTAGTATGAACCCTAGAAGAGCTCTTGCTCAAGGAAGAAGACTCTTCAATTCTCAAATTTACTAATTTGAATGGATGAGGCAAATATACCTCCCCTCTTAATAATTAGGCTCCAAAATAGGCTAGCTTCAAGTCATAACAAGTCCAACTAAACACCCAAACAAATGAGCAAGCAAACAAGCTAGAAAGACAAAAAAAAAAAAAAAGAGAAAAGGCTAAACAACTCAACCAAACAAGGTTAGCCAAAAGTAGGCTACCAAAAAGCCCATAAAATAACACCAATCTAAGTCTTAATTCACTAGAAAAATAAGGGAAATAAAAGGGGAAGACAACCCTAAAATAAAGCCAAAAAAGTCATAAAGGTGGTCTATACAATAACACAAAATAACAAGCCAAACATTGTGACGAGGTCCAATCTAGACAGAAACTCTGATTCAACTTGATGGTCAATTTTGAGACTCCAAATGGTAGAACTGGGCCCTAGCCTCAACATGAAAGTTGTAGAACTTTCTCTTAGCTTTTTGTTAGCCTAGGTTATTCTAGCTATATATTTTCTTTGATTTTAATGTTGAAAATAATTTTATCTGACAATATACTTCAGTATTTTTTATTTGTTTTGTAGGCTCAAAAGGAAATAATTTAAGAGATCTGAGAATAGTTTTAGGACTTATTTTTATTTTGATAGGATTTTTGTAAATAAATTCAAATGAGATTTGATTTAATTTTTTTTAATGAGATAGATTTAAACCACTTGAAGGAAACAAAGTTTTTGAATAATCTTTCACAAGTATAGATTTTATAAAACTAATTTTCACCTTATGAATCAACTCACACATTGATTCACTAAAGAACTTGTGGAAATCATATAAGAATTGAATCATCAATCGATTTGTGAAGTAACGTTTTGAGAAATACTTTTTACTGAAGGTTGGGAATTTTACCTGAATTAATTTAGTGATCAATTCAAGATCTAATCATAACGAACTAAGATTTGATTACTAAGCTGATTCATTAGTTGTAACCACTCTGAATCGATTTACCAACTAAAAGTTAATTATTTTGTTATAGTCAGTTACAACAGTTATAAAAGCCCAACTGCTTTCAGTTTTCAACAAGCTTTTCATAGTTTTCTTCATTCCTCAAGTGTGAAAATCTCTAAGAAAAATGTTAAACAAGATTTCCCTCTACCTCACAGAATTTCTGATATCTAATCAAGGGATTTTGGACCAAACCTGTGGTATTGTATTTCTCAATCTTTTTCATCTTTATATTTCTATTTAAGATTTCTAGGGATTTAGAAATCTTGTCTAGGTTAGCAAGAGCCTGTTCTATGTCTTGTGTTTGTTTTTAGGTTAGCAAGAAGCCTGTGTAATTTTTGGTATTTTTTGTTTTTGAACTAGACTTTCAAGAGCCCTTTTTAATCCTGATAGTATTTCTTAATAAAGTGGTCTTTTGGTTGAGAAAGATCCAGTAGAGTAGACTTGAATTGTTATTTCAATTCAAGTTGAACCACTTTAAAAATCTCTATCTTTGATTTCTTTTTCTACTCTTATAGCCAAAATCTTGCTACACAATTATTATTTCTACCATCTCCACATTCATTGATTATTTGTCTATTGCACCTCACAATAAAAAGCAATAAATCATTAACTTGTAGAACAGATAAGAAAAATTCATATTAGACAAAGGTGTATGCACATTCCTCTAAAGGAAAAAGGGCAAGATCCGTGTTTTTTTGCATTTTATATTTTTATTGGGATCGTCAGTTGATATCAGAGCTTTGGCTCTTGATACACCTATGTTTTTCTTGAAAAGTATGGATTTTAACTATTTCTTGTTGCTTAAATGTCCATCAATGCACAAACCTCTTGGTTTCAATGGGGAACACTATACCTATTGGAAGTAGAAGATGAAAGATTTCATAAAGGCTACAGTTATGGACATATGGGAATTGGTAGATGAAGGCTATGAACTTCCTAGGACAATAATTAATGGTGATGTAGAACTTAAACTTTGTTAGGTCCCTAAGAATCAGAGTTAAAATTTTAAAGAACTTTAGATTTTGCCATTTTCTCATTAGAGAATTTACATACACTTTTGAGTTATACTTAGATTCAATATTAATGCAGTAAATAGATTTAATATAGTAAATTTGTAGACAAATAATTAGAAATAAGAAATCTAGAATCTAGTGTGCAGTAGAATGATAAAGATTAAAACACAGATTTTTAAAGTGGTTCAACTTGAATTGAAACCACAATTCAAGTCTACTCCAC
>JANHAO010028087.1:0-10686 GCA_026873985.1 Saraca asoca
TTCAACATTAAAATCAATGTGTAGCTTAGAGTGTCTTGATTAAACAACTTTTCAAAGCTAACAATTTTCACTCTAAGGCTAACAAAAAGATTTACAAAGATTACTATCATTTAACATAGTATTAAATTTTCTTCAATTTAGAGGTAAATGGATCAATTCCCATGGTTCCCACTTTCATAATTAAAGACCTAATTTTATCATTAAATTTGGGAGTGTCAATAACTACTTTCCAATTATTGTAACTTTTCAAGTCCCTTTCATATTATTCATTATCATCAACCACATCATTTTCATTCGTCACTAGTTAGGAAAAGATATATGTATATTCCACATAAATTATATCTTTATAATCATGTAAGATTAAGAACATATAAACTTTTATTCCCAATCCACGTAGTTAGTATCATCCAATGCATGGGGTTTGAGAAGAAGGAAAAAAGATTCTCAATTCATATTGCTTTTAAAACAATCACTTATCCATTGGGGATTCATGATAAAGAAAAGTAAATTTTTAAAAAACTTAATAATTCCCATTTACTAGATGGGGATTCATGAGAATTATCAAAAGATTCATATCCACATTACCAATTGGGGATTTTGTCAAACATGAAATAATAATATGTAATCAACAATAAAACATAACAGTTGCATTACCCATTGGAAATTTTGTAATTTATAATAAATAACATCATAAGTAATTAACGAAGGATAGCATAATATTATATCCTTCAAGATTATACAAGAATTATATATCATGCAAAGGCTTATTCACTTGTAATTATAAGAAATAATAGATTCTCACATAATATAAAATAAGGAAAATAACCATAACCCAAATAATTCTAAAAGGTTACGAAATGGTGATATAGCAATATGACTTTCAACTTAATAGGGCCTCCTTTAGGATAGAATTTCTTCTTAATCCTTTGTTAACGGTGGATTTTGGTTTTGCCAAAACCCAGCGAACCTGATAGGTTCTTTCAGGACTCAAATTGGCTTCCGGTTGAACAAGACAAAGGATGAAGGAGACGAAAAGGAAGAATAGTGAACACACAGTATTTTTAATGTGGTTTGGCCAAAATTGGGTAGCATTAGTCCCTACGTCCATGGTAATGTATTGTTCTAAAGGAATTTCTACAAAGTTTCAGTATACTAGCTTCACTCCCTCTCTTATCAGTATACTAGCTTCACTCCCTCTCTTACAATGATATCCCTCCTCCTATTTATAAAGGCTGAGGAGGTTACAATGGTAATTAGATAATTTGTATTTTTGTTACATCAAAATAAATGTACAAGATAGCTTAAACTACTAAAAAATTTCTTCTGCAGACTAGTGGCAGATTTTTGAAGCTTACTTTCTGCGAGTGGGCCCATGGTGCTACTTCTTGCAAGTTGGTCCCACGCACTAAGTCTAAGAGGGTCACTGCTTCATGCTTTAGTTAGGTAAGGTACGATGTTTATGAGCTGGGACCCTCGATCACTGCTAGCCTTTGGTCAGTGAGGATGATCCTCACGAGCTCGCCTTTGGTAATGCGAGCTGGCATATAACGAGTTGTTGGCTATGTGAGCTGAGTCTCGTTTCGTAGTGAGCTGTGACTTTTGTCTTATTCTATGTCTATGTGGACAGTAGTCTAGCGAGCTTGGCTCTTTTCTCATTCAGACTTGGTTTGTTGCCAGGCCTTTGCTAGCCCATTTCATAGAACTGAGAAATGCCTGTAACATAAGCCCCTTGTTGATGGTGGAATTTGGTTTTGCCAAACTCTAGCCAACTGTGATCAGTTCCTGAACCCCAAACTACTTTCTAAAGAATGAAACAAGAAATAAAGAAGGTAATGGAGATGGTGGAAAGGAAGAAGAAGAATGGAAGACAATGATTTTAATGTGGTTCAGCTATAATCGGGCAGTACCGGTCCCTACATCCATAGCAGAGTTTTTATTAATCTGAAAGAAAAGTTTATAGAGCTTTAGCTAAGCTATTTCAGCCCCTCTCTTCCCCTTTTTTTCTTCTTTTTTTTACAGTGATATCTTATCTTCTATTTATAGAGGAAGAGAGGTTACATGCAATGATTACACGTTGTAATTCTGTTACATCAAGCACTAAATGTAAAAGATAGTAAAATCTCCTGTAATCTGACTACTACAGGCTGCTTTCTGTGGGGTGGGCCCTTCTTGTCAGCTGGAATTCAGGCTTGATGTAAGCTTATTTGGAGCTCTATCTTGTGGAGCTTTTGGTCTAGATTGTACCTCGTCTTTGTGAGTTTGCGTCTATTGCTTAGCGAGGATGAGCCTACCTTCAGTGAAGTGAGCTCGTGCAGGAACAATTTGTCAAGCTCGCAAACTGGGACCTCGCGCTCTCATCCTCAGCGAGTTAAACATCCTCTAACTTGGACTTAGCTTCCACTGAGCCTTCAGCCTACTTTACAAGACTAATTTTTACCCACAACATAAGCCCCCTAACTCTCAGTTTGCTTTGTGGATTGGGAGTTGTAACTTTTTTTGTTTAGTCAAAGTCCTTGCTCTGCTGTGTTTTCATTTCAGGCTTTTAATCTTTCATTTCATCTGGCTTTGGCCATACTTCTTTTTCTAATCTTGCTTTCTAGCCGTTGGCGTGGCAATCTAACTTTCTTAGGACCGTTTGATTAGGCACGGTCTTTTGTCCATCGGGTCATTCATTAAACCCAAATTAATTTATAAAGCCTGAGAAGTTCTTCTTGCTTCTTCATAATCTGATGGATGTATAACTAAGCCCTTAAATGTTTTTACTGGTTTGGCTTCCAGTGAAGCACTAAGGCGTGCATGGCCTACTGTATAGGGCCTCAAGGCGTGGATAGCCTATTGCACGTGATTCTCGTGGATAGCTCTTTATGCTAGCCACAAGGGAGATCTTGTGTAGATCTTGGATTATTTCTTCATGGCTTTGTCGTGATTTCTAGCCTTACCAGCCAGACTCCTGACGCCTTTTTGAATTGCTCTGGGTCTGGGTCAAGAGGAGCCGTTGGCTAAGAAGGGATATAAGTAAGAGCAGTCAAGCTTGCTAGTCTTCTTACTGGTGGGAGTTCATCTCTCGATAGCTAGTTTCAACAATGGGTTTAGGCTCTTTTGGCTTTTGATCTTACATTTTTTATCTCTTGATGTAAATTTTACCTTATTAAGTGAGGCCCTTAGTGAATGATCTTTTCTGTATAACTCTTGAATGTTATATTGGATGCTTTCATATGCTTCTGATGATAATGTACGTTATTGCAAACTAGTGAAATGCTTGTATAGCCAATCGGCCGTAACTTTGTGTAATGAACTTTAGCATATAGTTGCCTTGATCATTGATAAGTGGAATTCAGATAGGTCATAGGAGAGTTACGCCTAGAAGGATCTTGTTAGCGAGCCAAGAGTATTTATTCACATGAGAGCTGCGATGAGTTTATAGCATTTTTACACTTGTGTGAGCTTTTTTGAGTGTTTTATAGTGCCTTCACACCTCAACGAGATGATAACTCTTCACTGGATAGGATCACATTTTATCTATATTCGATAATCTGTACCACAGCAATCTCGTTGCTTAACCTTGTAGCGATCTTGTTGCTCAGTGAGGCAATAATCTCATTGCTCAGTCTTGTAGCAATCTTGTTGCTCAGCCATATAGCAATCTTGTTGCTCAGCCAGATAACAATCTTATTGCTCAGCCTAATAGCAATCTTATTGCTCAGCGAGACAACAATCTTGTTGCTCAGTGGTTGTTGTAGAACCTATTCCTACCATCAATCCTGTTGCTCAGTCTCATGAAAATCTTGTTACTTAGTGAAGTAGCAATCTCGTTGCTTAGTGAAATAGTAATCTTGTTGCTCAGTCCTGCAGCAATCTTGTTGCTCAGCGAGATAGCAATCTTGTTGTTTGACGAGATAACAATCTTATTACTCAGCCTGGGAATTATACTCTTTCCCTCCTACTTGCAGGGCGTGGCTTGCTTTGGATGTATCAACAGGGTAGGCTTCGTGCCGTCTTACCTCTGGATGTATCTGCACAATGGTGAGATGAAAGCTCATCGCTAGATTAGTAATATTTCTACATTTCAGCCAATCGGCTGAGAATAATATTGAATCAATATGGAGTAACTCTCTTTTCATGCATCGTTCCATTGGATAATCTATACAAAGATTTCAAAGTTATCATTGATTTTAGGAAAACATTATAGGATCAGAATATGATTCTAATGGAGGGCTTCAGCTCTTGATCAGTGATTCACTAAGTTTGCTGAGCTGGTTATTCTGATGACCTCACCACATAATCCTGTAATCAACCTCTTCTGATGAGATCTTCTATGGCATCTCTCAATGCCTAACATTTCAAGGTGGTGTGTCTGATCTCATTGTGATAAGCACAGAATCTTCTCGGGTCCCTGGACCTAGTGAAAGTTCTCATGGGCTTAGGCGTCTTAAAGTCTGCCTTATGCCTTTCAGTGACAAAAATTCTATCCTGCATATTAGATAGGATACTATAGTTTTTGAAGTGACCTTGAGGTTGAGGTCGCTGAGGCTTTACCTTCTTTGCGAGCTAAGGACTGGGGTCATGATTGCTATTCTCATTGCTCCTTTTCTCACTTAAGGTGGAGCCATTGGCATTTGCCTTTTGCTTGGGCTCCTCTGTGCTGAAGCTTTCCTCCCATTTTATTTGCTTGGCTGCTCACTGATAGAATTTAGCTAGATTTCAAGCCGGGGACATGTAAAGGCTTTTGTATAACTTTCCACCCTTGTAGAGTCTTGCCAGGATTGTTGTTAAGATGCTTTCCTCCGTGGGATTCTCCATGGAGTTGGCTTTATGCCTGAACCTGGCTATGTAATCCTTTAGCAACTTGTTTCTTTGCTGAAAGATCATTGCGAGATGACAGGGAGCATGAATTACCTCTTCAACGCCCGATACTGGTTAATGAATCTTTTCTAACATTCTTCTTAACTATTGACACTACGAGCTGGGAGGCTTCTGAACCATGCTCGAGGTATTCCTCCTAATATGGCTAGGAAGACGCAGCACTTGACTAGAGGGTCAGCTATTTGTAGATCCATTTGGACATTGAACGCATCTAGATGGTCACATGGGTCATTGTTTCCATCGTACAATAGGATCGCGGGCACTTTAAGTTTCTGTGAGAGGGGCTACATCTCGATCTCCATAAAGAATGGTGAGCTTTCCTCATAGTGAGGTCGGTTGTTCTGAGATTGGGGGCAGTCCTCTAGCTATTTTAGCCTTTGGAGGACTTGCTTCATTATTGGATCCTAAGCTTCAGATTGGGGGCCAGAGCTCTCAGCTTGTTGTAAGCTCGCAGACCACTGGTTGAGGTGGTTATTGTGTGTCTCTTTCTGAGCTTCTTCACGCAGCTACTGGAGCTGCGCTATAATTTCTTTTTATTTTTGTGCATATCGAGCTTGTGCTTGTACTAGCACTTTAACAGTTTTAGCCAGCTATTTTACCATGTCCTCAAGTGGTGGCTGAGGGGCTACCAGTTAAATGGCTGGAGTGCTGGAACTCTTGGTGACCCTTCGTCTCATCATTGTAGTTAGACAGAAAGATGATTTAGAAAATAGATGAGCCCTCCTTCTAGTGCCAAAATATTGATGATGGAATTTAGTTCGATCAAACTCTAGCCAATTGTGATAAGTTCTTGAACCCCAAACTGCTTTCTGAAGAACGAAACAAGAAATAAAGAAGGTAATAGAGATAGTGGAGAGGAAGAAGAAGAATGGAAGACAATGTTTTTAATGTGGTTCAGCTAAAACTGGGTGGTATCGATCCCTATGTCCATAGTAGAATTTTTATTAATTTGAAAGAAAAGTTTATAGAGCTTTAGCTAAGCTATTTCAGCCCCTCTCTTCCCCCTTTTTTTCTTCTTTTTTTTACAAGGATCCCCTATCTTCTATTTATAAAGGAAAAGTGGTTACATGCAATGATTACAAGTTGTAATTCTGTTACATCAAATAATAAATGTAAAAGATAGTAAAATCTCCTACAATCTGGCTATTGCAGGTTACTTTCTATAGGTTGGGCCCTTCTTGTCGGCTAGAATTCAGGCTTGATGCAAGCCTATTTGGAGTTCCATCTCGTGAAGCTTCTAGTCTAGATTGTACCTCATCTTTGCAAGTTCGCATCTATTGCTTAGCGAGGATGAGCTTGCCTTCAGCAAAGCGAGCTCATGCAGGAATGCTTTATCGAGCACATAAGTTAAGATCGCGCGCTCTCATCCTCAGTGAGTTAAACATCCTCTAACTTGGACTTCGCTTCCATTGAGCCTTCAACCTACTTTATGAGATCGATTTTTACATACAACACCCCCTAACTCTCAGCTCACTTCACAGGCTGGGAGTTGAATAGTTTTACTGGCAAAGGGCTTCTTTATGGATTACCATGTAGTCAAAGTCTTTGGTCAGCCTATCATTTCATTTGATCTAGGCTATAACTCATGCTATATGTGTCTCACTGTCATGGATGGGTCTACCTCACTTTCTTTCAAGGCCTTTAATGAGAGTGGTTGGGAGTTCTTTTAGACTCTTCGATGAGATCTGGTCAGTCTATATAAAGCATGGGGAGAGGTTTCTCTTCCTTCATTGAATGAACTAATGGGTACCTCAGACAAGCCCCCTATGTTTTTGGTAAAGAGCTTTTTCGGTGAGGCGTGTATGGTCTGCTGCAAAAGTTTACGAGGTGTGAATAGCCTACTACATGTAACTCCTATGAGTAGCTTCTCTTGTTGGCTGTTGGAAAGTCTTGTGTAGGCCGTGGATTATTTCCTCCTGGTGATACTGTGAGGCTTCACCTTTCCAGCCACGTTTACCAGCTTCTTAGTCCTAGTGGAAGGGATAGTTAGGAAGGGAACCGTCAGTTACTGAGGAGCTCACGTGCTGGCCGGTCCTCCCTACTGGTGCTGGCTAGAGTTCATCTCCTAGGAGCCAATCTCTTTTCTAGAATGTAATAGCCATAGGCTTCTTCTATTTTGACTTGTATTCTAAATCTTCTTAGTGTAAATCCACCTCGTTGAGGCTTTTAATGAATAAAATCTTCATGATTTTTGCATGTTGTATTGTGTTTGAATATTCTATACATCATTGATGATAATATGAATTTCTGCAAATCACAGTAAGGTGAGATGCTTGAATAGCCAATTGGTCATGCTTCTCAATGAGCAATGAATTGGGCATTGAGGTGCCTTGGTGATGAGTAGTACATAGATTGCATGAGAGCTGTGCCCAGTGAGAAGTTGCATGCGAGCTATGAACATTTGGTCTCATGAGAGCTGTGTATTGTTAGGTCACAAACACATGGTACCTGAGCAAGTTGGCCATGTGAGCGAAGCAGAGTGCATATGGTGCCTAAGGAAGTTGGTCATATGCATGAGTAGTAAAAGGCAGCGTATACATAGTGCCTAAGAAAGTTGGTCATGTGCACAAGCTGAAGATGGCATGTATACGGTGCCTAAGAAAGTTGGTCGTATGCATGGTGAGGTAACGTGCATATGGTGCCTAAGAAAGTTAGTCATATGCATGAATAGGAAAAGGCTGCATACATATGGTGCTTAAAAAAGTTGGTTATGTGCATGAGTTAAAGATCACATACATACGGTGTATAAGAAAGTTAGTCGTATGCATGACGAGGTTGCATTCACATGGTGCCTGAGAAAGTTGATCATGTGCATAGCGAGGTGGCATGCATATGGTGCTTGAGAAAGTTGGTCATGTGCATAGCAAGGTGGCATGCATATAGTGCCTAAGACACTTGGTCATATGCATGGTTGATCGCATTAAGACGGTATCGAGAAGTAGGTCATTCTAATGTGATAGAATTTTAAATCAAAACTTAAAAGGATACAGTTGAAAGCTGAAATGGGGGAGTTCACATCTTGAGGGCTAACTTCCAAATTAACATTTGTTAAGAATTCACTCAGACTATATACATCAACATTTGAGCTATTTTCACATGCTTCATTACAGGACTAAAATGTGGTTCTCACTATGGTGGACTGCTCTTGCTTGGGATCCCGTTGAGGCTGCGAGGGCTACTATCCCGTGGGTTGCAATATATACTCTTTTAGATGATCCCTCTTGATCAAATCTCCTATCGCATCCCTGAGAGCTCGACAATTTGAAGTGTTGTGTCTGGCTTCATTATGGTAGGCAAAAACTTGTTCGTGTTTCTATTTCCACAAGGAATCCTTATGGGGCCAGGAGTCCCAAAGTCTTCTCTACCCTTTTTCGTTGTAAAAATCCTATCCAAAGTGTTTGATTGGATACTGTGATGATCATGATGACCTGGAGGTTGAGATCGCTCAACCTTCACTTTCTTTGTGAGCTGGCTATTGGGGTTGATTTTTTTACCCTCATTATTTCTCTTCTTACTGCTCGGAGCCACTCACCTTGTCCCTCTAATTCTTTGATCTAAAGGTCTCTTCTCACCTGATTTGCTATGCAGCTCGATTACAAAATTTGCCCAGGTTTGCCATTGGGGATTTATATATACTTTTGTATAACTTGCCATCCTTACGAAGCCCTATTGAGATCACTATCAGAAAGCTCTCATTGGATGGGCTCTCCATGTTATTGATCTCGCACCTGAATCAAGCGATGTAATCTTTCAATGACTCGTGCTTGTGCTAAAAGATTGTAGTGAGATGACAGAGGATGTGAGCTACCTTTTCAGTGCCTTGTATTGGTTGAGAAATTTTTTCTGGCATTCTTACCGGCTACTGATGTTGCAAGCTGGGAGGCTCTTAAACCATGCTTGAGGTGTATCTCCCAATGTGGCTAGGAAAATACAATATTTAATCAAGGGGTTACTTGTTCAGAGATCCATCTAGATGTTGAACATATCCAGGTAGTTGTGCGGAAGGGTCTCCCCATTATACAGTAGGATAAAAGGGATTTTAAGCTTATAAGGGAGGGGCCTCGATCTCAATTTCCTTGGAGAAGGGAGTTTGGTCCTCTATGCAACCTCGATTGTCTTGAGCTCGAAGGTGTGCCTCAAACTGCTTCACCCTTTGAAGCAATTCTTCTACCAATGAAGTCAATGCCCCAAACTACTAGCTAGAGGCCTGATGGCTCTTCCTATCTTCTTGATCGTATGAGCGGCAACTTGAAGTGTGCTTTTAGTTAGCTCTGTTTGAACTTAGAGCTCGCTACTACTAGTGAATATTCTTGGGTGTTGTGACCTTGGTTTGCCTTTGCAAACCTTACGCTTGCACTTGTGCCAGCATCTACAATGCCTTGGCCATTTTTCTCACTGAAGCTTCTAGTGCTTCCTAGCATTAGTGCCATATTTGTATTCCATCAGCTCCAGGGGTAGTAACGGCAGGTTGGTGGCGAGTCGAGGGGGGCAAACTATTGGCAGCCCCAGCAGTGGAAGAACTTGCTGTATGACCCTCAAGTTGGTTGTTGACAGCATCTGACTTCCTGATGGCTTTTCCCTTAGCCATTACAGCTAAATAGAGAATGAATCGAAATACAAAAAATCAACTAGAACTTAGGTGAGTCCCCACAGATGGTGCCAAAATGTTAACGGTAGATGTTGATTCTACCAAAATCTAGCTAAACTAAGAGGTTCTTTGGGACTCGAATTGCTTTCCAGTTGATCAAGGTGAGGAATGAAAAGAAATAAGAGGAAGAGCAGCATATACACAAAGGGTTTTTAATGTGGTTCGGCCAAAATCGGGCAGCACCGATCCCTACGTCCATGGTAATATATTGATCTAAAAGAATTTCTACAGAATTTTAGTATACTAGCTTCGCTCCCTCTCTTATAATGATCTCCCTCCTCCTATTTATAGAGGCTAGGGAGGTTATAATGGTAATTACATAATTTATATTTCTGTTACATTAAAATAAATGTACAAGATAGCCTAGACAACTGCAAAATATCTTCCGCAGACTGGTGACTAATTTTTGAAGCTTACTTTCTACAGGTGGGCATATGGTTCTGCTTCTTGCAGGCTAGTCCCACGCACTAAGTCTAAGAGGGTTGCTGCTTCATGCTTTAGTTGGGCGGAGTGTGATGTTTGTGAGTTGGGACCCTCGGTTACTGTTGGCCTTCGATCAGTGAGGATAATCCTTACAAGCTCGCCTTTGGCAATGCGAGCTCGTATATAATGAGCTACTGGCTATATGAGCCGAGTCTCATCCCTTAGCGAGTTGGGACTTTTGTCTTGTTCTATGTCTATATGAATAGCGGTCTAGCGAGCTTAGTTCTTTTCTCATTTGGACTTGATTTGTTACTGGGCCTTTGTCAGCCCATTTTATAGAACTGGGAAATGCCTATAACATCCTTGTAAGGTTCAAATCTCTTTATAAGTTACGGACCTTCTCCATAAGTCTCAAACTTTTCTAAAGGTCACGAAACTAATTTTCTTCATATATTATAAGTCTTCTCCATTTATGTGAAGTGTCTAGTTCTTAATATAAATTAAGAGATATGAAGAAAATAATATTAATATAAGAATTTTCTATAAGTGATTACCTTGCTACGTGAAGCCAAGTAGTATTTTGCATGCCTCACTTGTATAACCAAAGAAGATATTTATAGGAGAGTCCAAGACCCTTAGCCTTCAATGTAATTGTATCACTGGCAACAATAAACTACATCCCATTTATGAATCTTTGCTCACATTCAAGCACTAAACCCATTATTAATGACCATTAAAACAAATTTTATTTA
>JANHAO010028088.1:0-10687 GCA_026873985.1 Saraca asoca
GTTTTACAGGGAATCTTCAAAAGGAATGTCAGTGTATATAATTGGATTTGGTGTTATGGAATTGGAAGAGATGCCTCAGGGAAGGTAAATTACTTCAGCAATCCAGACACAGTTTGCAGAGTGCAAGGCTAGATAGTGATAGAACTTCCATTTTAGAAAGCAAATCAATGTGGAATTTTAAACCCACAAGGACTTAGGAGTCATTTGTTTCGCAGAAAGTTTTACAGGGAATCTTCAAAAGGAATGCCAGTGTATATAATTGGATTTGGTATTATGGAATTGAAAGAGATGCCTCAGGGAAGGTAAATTACTTCAGCAATCCAGATACAGTTTGCACAGAGTGCAAGACTAGATGGTGATAAAACTTCCATTTTAGAAAGAAAGCAAATCAATGTGGAATTTTAAACCCACAAGAACTTAGGAGTCGTTTGTTTCGCAGAAGTTTCACAGGAAGTTGCAGGAAGTACAACTTCCTGAGAAATAAAAACTTGAGTTGTTTGGTTGGCATTAACTCAGAAAAAAAAAGGAAATTGTATTTCTCAAGAAGTTCTATTTCCCACAAAATGAGAAATTGCTTACCTAAACCCTAGGTAAATTCTATTTTCCTATGCTTTTAATGAAACACAAACAAAAAACTATACTTGCAAAATTTAAATAATGACAAGAATAGTATTTTAAAAACTTATCCAGTATCTTGACAGAGGAGTATAACTTTTTTGAAGAATATTTTGATCACTTTGATAATACTTATTGAAAGCTTATAGTTGAATCAAACATCACATAAAAATTTACTTTTTGAAAAATGCTACTTCTTTAATGCCAATCAAACAACTTTCAATACTTCTTAAGAAATTCATGCAGAAACTTACTTTTAGAATAATTCAAGTTCTTATAGGAACTTAGTTCTTAAGTAAATCAAACGACTCCTTGAGTTTTAGAGTTTCATAAGGCAACCAAGACAAAACATCATTTAAACTAATAAGTCAATTACCAAATAATGTTTAATATCTTGGTCAATACCAAATATACCCAGAGATTTTAACTTTACCATTCAATGGAGGAAGGGCATTACATCGGAAGAGTTCCTTTTCATTTGTTATTTTTTAAATGGTTAAGTGGGACAGCACCAACATGTGGTGGTCAGACTCAACAATGCCAATGAGTTGTCAGCCAGAGAGCACACACCTTTTATAAAGTCTGAAATTGCATTAAACAACTCCAAGGGAAAGCAACACCTTTTGTCCTTATTTAAGTAAATCTATGTGAGAGAGACAGATTTGATGCATAGATATCAAAGGATGGCGGTGGCCCCCCATAACCAAAAAGATTATCTACTTTTAGGTCATTCTCAGGGCAATTTTACATGTTCAGAACTCATAAATAATAATGGTTATATGATTTAAACCCTCATCCTTTTCTCCTTTCTACACCACATGCTTTGGAGTAAACAGTATCACTAACTTTATAAATAAATTAATAATAATAAAAACACGTGAATCTCACGTGGCTACACCCAACAGTAGTCAATGTTGACCAACCACCTAAATTGCGCATATACATATTACATTATTTATAACCACACACTTCATTTGAATTTACAAAACCTGGGGCGAAGATACTCGCGATTGATGAGAAATATTATTAATCCTATCATTGGATTGTAAATTTTATCTTTTATTTTATTGAGACAAATTAGAAAAACATCTATTTAATTTAAATATTTATATTATTATGATGTTAAAATATTTAATTTATTAAAAATTAATATTAAAATTTTAATGTTATGACAAGATTAGAAATATTTTCCTAATAATGAAACTACCTAACCATGATTGAAAAAAATAAATTATATTTTATATAATATCTAACGATACTCAACAACATCCACTCTTCAAGTTCACTCAAACAGAATTTTCCTAATAATGAAACTACCTAATGATGATAAAAATAAATAAATAAATAATTTGTGTTTTATATAATATCTAACGATACTCAACAACATCCCCTCTTCAAGATCACTCAAACAAAATTTGGTAACAATAAGAGCACCACCGATGTAGAATTACAATATATTATGCAAAATAACTCAATAATAACATCCATGATACTAAAAAGCAATCATTCTAAAGGTATCATTAGCCATTTTATGCATTCAACGCGGGAACAAGGGAGTGAGTGACACGTACCGTGAATTAGAGAGAATAGACTGCCGTTTGGGAAATAATCATAAACAAGAAGACGTTCCTCTTTAGCTTGGAAATAAGCCCTAAGAGGCACCAAATTAGGGTGCCTCAGCCTCCCAAGCAGCTCCATCTGTCTCCTAAACTCTTCCAACCCAGGGTATCTTGCATCTTTCAACCTCTTCACCGTGACTATAAACCCAGACTCCATCACCGCTTTATACGTGCTTCCCATACTACCCCTCCCAAGTGTCTCTGCTGAAGCCTTCAATAAATCCTCCAAGCTATAGCTCATCTCCCGATCCCCTGCTCCACAGAACACCAATTTCCCTAGTCCCTCACCTTCCCATGAAAACCCCCCTTGTTTTCCACCATTATTACCTCCACTGCCACTACCGCCTCCTCCTCCTCCCCAGACCACTTCTTCTCCTTCAATGGTACTAACCCCTTTGTCCCTCCTTACGTCACTCGAGGCCTTTCTTTTCCTCCAATTCCTACAATTCATCCATAGCAGAAGCAGGCAAATTAGCAGCAACACAAACCCACCCACAGTCCCCGCAATGATTTTGATCAGTTTCGTACGGTTTGACGATGCTGAAGAAGCTTTTGGGTTCGCTTTGGGTAGTATAGGATAGCTTGGACTCGTTGATGGTGGCAATTGACATGGGTTGTGGATCTGTTCGCCGCAGAGCCTTGGATTGCCGGAGAATGATGACGCATTGAATCGGATCAATTCTGGGGTGAGCGGAATCTCGCCAGAAAGTTGGTTGTTGGAAACATTCAAGTACCTTAGACTGGTTTGATTGAAAGCAGGGATCGATCCTGTGAACAAGTTGTCTTGTAAATAAAGCATATAAAGTCGCCGGAGTTTGAGTAATGATGCCGGGATGTCGCCGGCAATTCTGTTTCCCGCAAAAACCACGACTTTGACACGGTGCAGGTCGGAGATGGAAGCTGGAAACTTGCCAGAGAAGTTGTTGTCGTTTAGGAATATGGATTTGAGATTAACTAAACCTGAGAGGTCTGGAATTTGACCAGAGAGTAAGTTTCCTTTGAAACTGAGTACTCGAAGCTGACCCAACTGGTTCAAGATTTTTGAATCCAAAGAGCCAGTAAGGTTCAAGTACTCCAACACTAGCTTGCTCACCCTTCCATTGAAGCATTCTTTGACCCCTTGCCACTCACATACATTGCCTCCTCCTTGCCATGGAAGCTTGCTGAAAGCATCAATGGAGGATTTGAGCGCTAGAAGTGCTTGGGCATCGTCTGATCTGGCAGGTCGGAGAAGACAAAGTACAGAGATAACCAAAACAGAGAAAACAGAAGACCTTGTCACCAGAAATTCCATCATTACAGACTTGAGGTCCGAGAGAGAAATGGGTACTCTAAATTACAACTATCAGTCTAGGTGAAATCTTTGACTTGATTCTGTTTCCATACGAGGAGACACTGAAGACTGATTGAAAACAAACAGAAACCCTCTAATACATACTTACAATGCTGATTGCTCTACCAAAAATACCTCCTTTCGTTGAGATCTTTGATCCTCTTCGTTATTATCAAGAAATCTGCAATGCCCTAATCAATTCAGATCTGTTCTTGTGGCTGACATCTCCTTTAATGTCAATGGAGCTAAAAGAATCCATTATTTGAGTCATTTTCAACAAACTTTCTCAGCCCAGTCACGCCAAGACCAACCAAACCAGACCAGGCTTCAATTAGAAGTTGCTTTGTTTGGATTGCATAAGAAAAGGTAGGGCCTTCTTCAACTACTCACCTGACCCAACTCTGAGAAATGGATTTGATGAAGAAGAAAGCAAATGAAGAGCGTTTCAAGCGCTAGAGTAAGAGCTCTATTGGAGAACTTGAAGCAGTGCTCTCCAAGTCCATCAAAATAGAGACACGTAATTAAAAAGTGGGTCTTGGCTTTGGATTTGCTTAGTTTCTATAAACTTTCTTGGCTCGCAACACTCACGGACATAATGGCAGACCTCTCACGTGAATTTCTTCAAAACCCGGTAGTACCCGAAGACGAGAAATAATCATTCTTTTCTTCTCTCTATGATTGATTTATTTATCTTAAACTTCTACATCATTGAATGATTAATAAATTAAAAATTAAATAAGCAAACAAACAAATGATTATAATATTAGACATAATTATATGTAAGCAGAATAAACATTTCTGCTGAATTTCTTGGTCTGCTCTTACAGTTTAGCAATTTATTTTGAAACTTGATGACGTGGGATCCAATAATACTATTGATTAATGCCCATTTGAATGGAAACAAAAAGTTCAATCTTTTTCTTCCAATCCCTTATTCAATTGGGTCAACCAATTTTGATGGTTTTTTCTTGAATATCAGAAATTGTGACAGTAACACACATGATGCAACTGCAAATTCCTGCTCTATAGACTCTATAATCAAAGATCTGTATGGCACTGAGTCATGGTGTGAAGTAATAATTCTAGAGAGAGAAAGAGAATGTGTCTGCTTGTTTGTGTAATATGTGTGGTCTATGAACAGAGAGAAAGAGAAGGGGTAAAAGATACAGAAAGAACAAGCACTTTCTCTCCCAAAACCCGCTTTCCTCCCTAGTGGTCTCAGGATATTGGTGAACGAATTCAAAGCAGATGGGAGGAACAATAAATGGGATTTACAAAAATTGGAGGTGACTAAATGCTGACTCGTGTTGCGATTAAATGGCCGATCCACGTGTCAAAAGTGTGATATCTGCATTAGGCTTTTCAGCATATTATCCTTGTTTTCAAAACTTGGTCTCATAAGATTTTAATTTTATTTTAATGTTTATATTTTTTTCTACTTAATATTTTTTTTCTAAATTAATCCCATTGTTATGGTATGAGACAAGGTTATCGCTTTCTTCTCTCAAATATTTCATTCTCTTGTCTGTTTTGAGTGATCTCTCAGGCCTTAAAATTTTTGGAAGAATTTTTTTTCTTAAAAGGAACATTTTGAAATTAAGTTTTAAAAATAGGGCATTTAAAAGACAACACTTTCACAATCTAGAGGGCTCCCTCTAAATCATGCTTTTGTGCATATAATTCACATACACTCTTAAGGGGCGTTTGGTATACTGATTCTTTTTTCATTCCTAGGAATCATGTTTCCTGAGAATGATGATTTCTGAAAATATTAAAAATGTATTTGGTTTACCTTAAACATTCTTAGGAATATTAGACATCCTTACGTTTGGTTCTAATGTAACTTTCCTGAGAATCTTAACATTTTTGACAAAAATACCCCTATCTATTTTAAGTTAAAAAATAGAGAGGATAAAAGAAAAAATATGAGAGAAATGATGAGAGAAAAAGTGTGAGAGAGATGATAAGAAAGAAAGTATGAGAGAGAATAAGAGAGAGAGAGTGAGAGAGGGGATGTGAGAGAGAGTGTGAGAGAGAAAGGATGAGAGAGAAAGGGTGAGACAGAAAGAGAATAAGAGAGAGTGAGAGAGAGGATGAGAGAGAAAGTGTAAGAGAGGATGAGAGAGAAAGTGTGAGAGAAAGGATGAGAGAGAAAGTGTGAGAGGAGATGAGAGAGAAAGTGTGAGAGATGATGAAAGAGAAATGATGAGAGAGAAAGTGAAGGGTATGTATATCTTTTTTTCTATTAATGAGGGGTATACATGTCTTTTTTTTCACAAAAATATTCCCATGCCCATGGGAAATTAACATTCTCACCTCCCCCCATGAGAATGTTTTTGTAGGAAAATTGTCAAAAATGATTCCTGGGAAACAATATTTCCTGGAAATCTCATTTTTAGAAACTGCATACCAAATATAGAAAACAATGTTTCTCAAGCTAGGATTCCTGGGAAAGTAAAAACTTTCCCCCTATCAAACGCCCCTTATAGTTTGATGATGAATGTGAAAAATGATACTCCAATAACACTACAACATGTTCACATGCACTCTTATAGTGCGTTGATGAATATAAAAAATGATAATCCAATAATACTAAGACATGCGGTACTTGATGACAGCTATCATATGATCTCATCTAACCGTCTATCAGTTCAAGATGGTTTTATCCTTCCTCTAATAGGTAAGACAATAAATTTTGCAAAGTCCAATGGGCATTAGTAGCGTGCCCGTGGTACTTGTGGAATCAACTGCATACATTTGGGTGAAAGTTCGTGGGTTTGGTATAGTGAAAGAGAAAAAGTAGCTTCAGTTTCTGAACATGGAAAGTAGACATGGGAAATCGAGATTAGGATCCCATTGATCCAGCGAAAGTAATAGCTAGGGCAAGGTTAATAACAACTCCTTTTTCATAGGTAGGACATGGACAATCAACTAATAGAAATGAAAGATATCATGCCCTTTTGATCATTTATAAATAGGCAAGTATAAATACAATCTATTATTGTTGAACACTTCGCTATCTTATTGAATATATTCTAACTTAATATTAGAGGGACTCTGACGATTTTCACTGCTCAAACCTTGTTGTAGGTGATTTTTAGATCATCATGCACAGTTATTGGAGTCAGAGTGTTTGTCATTTGCCATTATCTACAGTTTGATTTCCTACAAAAAATCTACGCCCTATTTATGTGATTTAGTTATTTTGTTTTGAGCTTTAGAATTTACAATTTATGTGATTCTAATTTGGTTATTCTCAATTTCTTGAATGTGCAACATAATATCGATATTGTTAGTTTGAGATTCTTATTTTTATGTTGCTGAAATTCTATGTTGAATTTCTCTTTGATTAAGTGTTGCAAATTATGTTATTTTTCTATTGTTGTGAATTTTTGTTGATTGATCATTGTTGATTCTCTTCAAGGATGATCTTTGATCCTTTTTTTTTATATTCTATTTTTCTTCATCATTTTCTTGAAATTTTCACTCTAGATCTTCATTATTTGTTATGATCCTGATTTTGAACACACATTGCTTCAAATGAATTAGTGAGCATAAGGAAAATCATGTTGATAATCAAGATGAATTTGTTTGATGCAAGTATCGACTAGTTGCATTTGTTTTCATTACTTCATAATTTTGAGATTATTACAATCTTTAATTGCACATGTGGTAAATATTATATCATCATCTAAATTTAATTATATATTGCAAATCTATTTCGTAATTTCTCATATGTATCTGATCATGAATCAGATGATTGTGATAGTAACTTTTATTATATTTAAATAACTTTGCTATTGTAATAAATGATTATCTTGAATTCTTCATGAGAACTTCATCATTGAACTTTTAGCTTAATTTTGTCACATTTCTATGAGCAAAAATTTGAATAATGCAATGTGACAATATTAGTGCTCCGCACTAAGATCTGAGGCTAGTAACAATAGTCAAACCTTGATAGACCAACAATCTATCCATCACCATCATCATAAGCATCACTAACTTCGTTATTTTCATCATGACCAAAATGTAGAAATGCTGCTAGGTGAAAATCACCAATTAAGAGTAGAGCTTGAGCACATGCAATGAGCACTTTAAAGGTAGCATGATAATTGTCTTCAAAATGATTTGCATGACTGTCATTGTGATGAAAAGAGATACTACGATCAATGAGAATGATCTCGATCACACTCTTCGGAAGAACAAACTAATGATAAGAGGAAAGAGCCTGAGGAAAACTAGTAGAAGTTATGGGACTCATGGAAACCATTGGTAGCATATTCACAAGTGGAGGAATTTCAAAGAGTGTGAGAAAGAGGCATCTACAATCGATTATGAACATAGAAGGAAAAAGGTCAAAACAAAAACGAGAACCCACCATATCATTTTCTGAAGAAGATTACATTCCATAGTTTTTTGAAGAAGATTACATTCCACATTTTCACTGAGATCATGACGACCTAATGGTCATCATTACAACTATCCATAACTATGTTGTGAAGTGAATTTTAATTAATCAAGGTAGTTTGGTTAACATTCCATACACTCATATGGCAAGGGCAATTCATGTTTTGATTGGAAGTATAACTATTTATTATGACATTTTGGTCGGTTTCTCAATAAAGCAGGTACCCATATTAGGGTTGGTGAAATTGAGAGGTCTTTGGGAACATCGCCTCAAATCTATAACATTGATGTGGAGTTCTTGGTGGTCGATGCTCTAAACACAACATATAAAGCCATACTTGGAAGGACCTCATTGAATCAGGCTTAGGCTATTGTCTCAACACCCTATTTTTGATGAAGTTTCCCACTAAAATTGGTATTGGACAAGTCAGAGCCGATTCGTTGTTAGCTTGGAGGTACTACATTAGTTGCTTGGAAAATAAACAAACATCTAAGGTTGGAGTGTAGTTAGAAATAGAACCCAAGTCCATAAATGACTAAGTCCTAATCAAAAATTTTGGCAAAGAATGTGTGAAGCTTAAAAGGAAAGAACAAGCATAATATTTATGATAAGAGATAATGTTTTGTAAACAATTTTGTGATAGTTATCTTAACTCTACTAGTTTTCCTTTGTTAATTCTCCTTATGGATCATTATGCAATGGATCTGATAAGACCTTGTTATTTTGAGTAATTTTTGTTTTCTTTAAGTAAATACAATTGTTACTTTCATTATGAAAGAAATATTACTCTTGTTGACACGTTGCTCCTAAATGAAAGTAATCAAATTTAATTATTGCAAAAGCACAAGCTATCCAAAAGTCTTTCAAGGCTTAATTAAATCAAAAATTAAAGCATATGATGCCAATGAGCATAATTTGCTTACATCTTGGCATAGGATGCCAATACGCATGATTTGCTCACATCATGGCACAAGATGCCAAAAATTAAGCCCTAAATTTGGCATAAAATGCCTTAGAAGCATAAGAAGTTCATATTTTGGTAATAAGATACCATCAAACATCGAATTGATCAAAAGTGCAAGCAAGATTGGAAACTCAAAATATCTATAATATACCTTAAGGATAAGTGGCCACAATGGTCATTTTGGAGATATATATATGAAGAAAAAAAGGATTGTTATCGATCATTTTCAAGTACGATTTCACAACTCAAGAGTTCCACTTAAGAAGTAAATGCCAAATCTGAAAATGCTTGAGATAAAAGCAAATAAAATTTGATTGAATAAGGTTTTTTGGACATTATTTTTGTATTCATTTGGTAAGATGAATAAGAATGTTGAGGTCCAAAGAAGAGCTTAAAATATGCTAGAAAGGAAAAATGAACAATTGTAATAATGATGATAATAAAAGTAAAAGTTCAATAAATACTTTAACAAATTAAATTTACAAGACCATTTTTTACATTTTGATTTTCATTTGAAGGTTCAGTTGGATCTTCGAGGTGTTCTTCATCAACATCAATAACCTGATCTGGTTGCCTAGCCACATACTCAAGGCCTTGCTTCTCAACTATCTTAGAAGTGCTTTTCCTTATATCTAGTTTGGTGAAGTCAAAGTCCCAGAAGAAGAGGAAGACTTAATCAAGAGCTACATTGAAACCCTTGATGAAACCATCAATAGAGTCTCTTTCAGCTCCTTTCTCATTTCCTCTAGCTCTTTCATTATGTCTAGAAGATCTCCATTTTTATCATCAATCTTCTAAGCAAGAACCTGATATCAGACTCTAACTGGCTACACCCTACTTTTACACCATCCAAGGAAAGCCTTTAAGCATTAAGTTCTTTTTTATGATTGTTAACCATAAGCTTAGTAGCTTTGATTTCCTTGCTATGGTCTTAAATAAGACAATTGTTTCTTTCATATGGTTTATTTGTTTGTGTGATTAGTTGATCATTTTGGTATTTTTTTTTTAAGTCTCAAGTTGCTTTAAGAGTGCTAACAAACAATCTTCATAAGCCTTAAGTGCTGGGTTTTGATGCAACAAACACAGCAGAAAATTTAAAATTTTTTGAAACCCACTAAGGATCTATGCGCAAAACATAAATTAGTTAGTTAAGATAATACCTTATTGCATTGCACTTGATGCAGAATGCAACAACACAGATACCATCTCCTTATGGTGTTATGGTTTGTTGCAATGTTCCGGCTTGATGCAGAAATCACTAACACAAGTTAACGAATCTATGTCTCTACGGTATCCACATACAAGGAAGACAAAACTCTGATTTGTTGGATAGAATTGCTTCACACACTGCACCTCTACTAGAAAACACTTCTCTCTATCTTTCTAAGATCTCTCAATTGATTTTTCCGAAAACTGCTTTCTTTTTCTTCTACTATTCTTTTTCTGTTGTTCTTTATTCTTCACTAATCCTAAATGTTATCTTTATAACTCTAGGGTTTTGTGAGAAAAGAACTAGGCCCAATCTAACTAAAGTCCTAGTCCTAGCCTAACTGAGAGTCCTAGTCCAATAGAAAGTGTGGAAAAACTTTTGGGCTTTAGTTATTGACTCAATCTAACTAATGTTAATAATTAAGCCCAATGTAATATAACTTTGATAAAACCCAAGAAATATAATATTACTTTAATATTAAATAATATTACATTATAATATAATCCAACATTATATTATACTGGGCTATATTCCA
>JANHAO010028089.1:0-10694 GCA_026873985.1 Saraca asoca
ATAAGGAAATTTCATGTTATTTGTCAAGAATCATAGGTGAGGTGAATCCTAATCCTAGGCCTTTTCTGCATTTGATATCTTCTTTTAATTACTTCTTTATTTTCTTTCTTTCTTTAATTTCTTCTTCTATTCTTCTTTATCTCTTTTTTTGTTCTTTATTACTTTCTTTTTCTCTTAATTGATTTGGATAGTTGAGTTGTAAGGATTCTAGGAATTGAAATAGCTTCCCTGTGGGATTGACCCATATTTGTCGGTACTAGCTACAACTATGCCATGCACTTGCAAAATTTTATAACATATCACCCGTGCAAGAGTTTAGTGCTAAAGGCACTTCTTAGACATGGCTTCTGCAAGAGTTTGGTGTATGGCTAGTACTTTTTGGACGCAAGGTTTAAGTCCATGCAAGAGTTTGGTATTTGAGGCAATTCTTGGATGCAGCTCGTGCAAGGGTTTGGTGCATGGCTAGCACTCCTTGGACGCGAAGTATAAGTTATTCGTATAAGAGTTTGGTGCTTGAGGCACTTCTTGGATGCTGCTCGTGCAAGGGTTTGGTGCATGGCTCGCACTTCTTGGATGTAAGGTTTAAGTTGTCCACGTAAGAGTTTGGTGCTTGAGGCACTTCTTGGATACAACTTATGCAAGGGTTTTATGCATGGCTAGCACTCCTTGGACATAAGGTTTAAGTTGTCCGCGCAAGAGTTTGGTGCTTCAAGCATTTCTTGGACACAGCTTGTGCAAGGGTTTGGTGCATGGCTAGCATTCCTTGGACATGGGGTTTAAGTTATTCGCGTAAGAGTTTGGTGCTTGAGGCACTTCTTGGATGTGGAGCCTTAGAGTCAGGGGC
Organism: Saraca asoca; assembly: GCA_026873985.1. Lineage (NCBI taxonomy): Eukaryota > Viridiplantae > Streptophyta > Magnoliopsida > Fabales > Fabaceae > Saraca > Saraca asoca. The sequence goes on from JANHAO010028089.1 coordinate 845, forward strand.
CATGACCTATTACTCACGAGTTACAGCTTCACGAGTCACTTGGCACCTTTCCACTTGCTTTGCAGATGACTTTTCGATTTCTGTGGCTAGGCTATCATGATTACTCCGACCATAGGTGCACGTGTGTATTGTTGTTTTCAGCTGGTTGCTGGAGCTTGCCGAACCATTAGATTGTGGATAGTTGATGGGTTCCCAGATTTAACAGTGATGCTGTATAAGCTGAAGGGGCTTCTCTCTTCCCCCTCATTTGCCATTTGAAACTTGAAGTTCCAAAACTCTCTCTGCACATTTCCTTTGTTAGTTACTGCAACCACGTTCCATCCTCCATTACCACTGATGTTGTCTCGACTCTCGTTCATCAGAAAAGCATTCTCGCGTGCAGTCTCTACCTTCTGCTTCACTTAGCTACGATAAGTCTTCCCTCACTTTACCATTTTTGGATTTCTTTGCTTTGTGATTTGTAAGGCATGTTTGTCTGCTAATGTTTGAGGAATAAAGGTGCTAGATAAGATTGATTATTTGCAAATTTCTTTTCTATCTAGTTTGGTACATTTGGTGGGTTCCATTAGCAGACTCTAGGTTTTTCAGTCCCTATTTCGAGTGTAATGTTTAACATTTCCACTCCGTGATCCATCCATTTGGGATTTTGTCCACTGGGGTTTAAGTTGTGAGTGAGTGGTTCAAGATGTTCTTGGCCTACCGCATAGGGAGTATTAGTCTCAGTTTCAGTAAGGTCTACTCATAGTGACCTGATCGATCTTTTTTCCTTTGTGTAAATGGGCATAGGTCACGGACACTGTCGTCACCAAATTGGAGATGATGAGCCCAGCTCATCGAGCTAGGGTGTTGGGTTAGTGCAGCATAACCACAAAGGGACTTTGAGGAGTGGCGAGATTGCTAGGGACTTTGCTGCTCATCCAAATCCTTCTGGGGGCCGTGAGGTTGTTATAGATTTGTGACCTTCAGATTATAATGTGTTTAGCATGCATGCTTTGTTAGTTTGTTATCGTGACCTTCAGTCCACAGTCTAGTCATATCAAATCGCTAGGGGATGCAATCTCATGACACCTCTCCAGATGACTATACAACTTGCCTGCCTATAAGGTTCATTGCTATTAGCTTCCCGCATCTCATTGCAGGACTTAAGTTTCCAATACTCCCTTTTATTATCAATTTTCTGAATAAAGTGAGACTTAGTCTGGCCTAGCCCACCCCAAACTCTTACACCCAGCTCATCTCTTTAATGCTGATCTATTTAGGCAATGGTCTTCTTCCGCTATTAGTTGAGGTTCTGTGCTACTTGTTTGGCCTCAAGTGTGTGAGCACATCAGACAGGCTTTATTACCTAACGACTCGGTAGATGGCACACAAGAAGATCTTGCCAGATGCTAAGGGAAAATCTAATGTAGGACACTATAAGACTCGTTGATTTTACATCTCGTGTCCCTCCCTGCATGATCTTAAAAACTTCAAATTTGTTGTTACTTTTGGTAAATGAGCCTAGAGACACGAGCTTAACAATTTATTCCTATCCGCCTTTGATTCTAACTTGTTTTATTTTGTAGACAGGATTAGCAAGAAGCTAACTCTGTAAGCTGAAGAGTTAGGGGTTTTGGATCGATTCCTTGTTTTAAACAACCTCAAGAATGACTTTCATTTTGATATGGACCTCCTCTGCTTTCACAAGCTTGCTCCAGCCAAAGGCATTGAAGTTACCAGGGAGATAGGCATCCATCTAGCAGTACCAGTTGCTCTAGCCAATTTTGTGAATTATAACAGGATAATGGAGCTCATCCTTAGGCGGCCATCACCCGATGATAAGAAAACCTCTCCAGACCTCGAAGTGGCTGCAGCCCCTATTATTGGAGGTCAAAATTTGGCTTTGGAAACAACACCTTCATAAAGACCTACTCCTGCCCCTTAGCCTGAGGTAGGAGTGACAACTAAGGTCATTATCCCTCTCTAACCCTCTTCTAAAAGATGAAGGGTAGATAAGGGAAAAAGAAGGTTGCTCCTTGTAAGCGAGTTGCATTAAGAGCTGTCTGAGGAACTTGTATACAAGACAGGGAGTACATTGAGGCTTTCATCAATAATATTGACATGATTTGGGGTCCCATGACAAGATTCAAGTGCTGGGGGTTGAGGAGTTCACCCTTGGAAGGTTGGTGGGCTACGTAGCCCATCATAACTTGGTGGTAAGTGAAGTCTTTTTGCCTTGTTTCTTTTGCTTATTCCATAATCTAACTAGGCTTTGGCTTTTCAGGGTTTGCCGATGATGATGAAAATTGATTAAACATTCCAAACCCATGACGGGGAAAAAGAGGGCTCAAGAGAAAGCTGGTTGCTGCCTTTGTTGAGGTATAGGACTTGAAAGAAAAGGTGAAGAATGCCAAGGCTACCTTATCCCGGGTAGAAGCAAATCATGAGGTTGCTGTAGTGAATTTTAGCCTAGTTGCCAATGACATGGCCAAGGCAAAGATTGACTTGGAATTACTCACTCACCAAGCTAGGCATACAACAAGATTGGTTGAGATTATAGAATAGTGAGCTGGATCTACGAAGTGGTGGGCCAAAATAGCAGAGCAGCAAGCTAAAGTCATTGAAAAGGAGTTAGAAGCAACCAAGCAGGAGGTCACACTCACAAAGGAGGTTGTTGCTAAAGTCAAGGTAGAGACTGCTTCATTGGTGAGGAGGGCAGAAATCAAGACTTGTGTTGCTATCTTCTACACGCTATAGGCGTAACACCCGAAGTTGGATTTTTCCTACTTCGACTTGCAAGCCATCGAGGCTATTGAATGCTACAAGAAAAGGGCAACCCGGGCTGATTCTTCCAGGAAGAAGGTGAGCTTTAGCATTGAAGTTTCTCCCGTTAGAGGCATTGCTCAAAGAGAGGGCGATTCTTAGGTTACAGAAGCTACCAGTGTTCCTGTGGTGGATGTTCCCAATGTTCCCCTCCCTGGTCCTCGGCCTCAAATGGGTCTAGCTCTTAATGCTCCTTAGGCAAAGAGCTTTGTAATTTTGTTTTCCTTTTTTGGATTTTGAAATGTAACCCTTAAACTCTACATGAACTTATCCGATTAAGGATTGAATGAACTTTTACTTACTTCTCTTTAGTTTTTATACTTGAATCTGCGAGATGATAACTTTCAGTGTCAGATTAGAAATTTCTCAGATCGCTTTAGCAAATACTTTTTACATAACATATTACTTCTCACATAGAACTTTATTGGAGCTTTTATTCTATACGCATAAAAATTCAAGAGTTGCATGAATATTTTTGCTTGCTAATTTTTTACAAATAATGGGGGACTTTATTGATAATATCGGTGAAGATGTTTAGCATTCCAAGCTCAGGGAAATTCTGTCCCTTCTGTATCTACCAAACAATAAGCCCCATCTGATAACTCTTTTAATAAGGTATGGGCCTTCCTAGTTTGACCCCAAGCTCCCTTTGCTAGCTTTCTGTGTTCCCAAAAGGATGAGATGTAGAATGAGATTGCTAGGCTTATAGCTCCGAGCTCGTACCTTTTGGTTATAGTACCTTGTGATGCACTGTTGGTAGGTCATGATTCTGAGGCGAGCTTTTTCCCTCATTTCTTCTGTAAGATCTAAACTCACGGTGAGCAGTTGATCATTATCTTTTAGATTAAAAGTAACTCTTCACTGAGATGCTACTTTAAGTTCTGTGGGTTTCTCTTGTGGCATTGCATAATGTGGTTCTATAAGCCTGCAATACCTTTGGTAGTTCATCCACCCATACCCCTTTTTGGCCTTTAACTTAGCCTTCAAGATTTGCTTGATAATCTTGTTAATAGCTTTGACTTGCTCGTTGGCCTGTGGATGATCCACAGTTGAGAAGCTTTTTGTGATCTTTAGGTCAATGTAGAACTGGATAAACGGCTCGCTATTGGGTCATGTTATCAGTCACGATCTACTAAGGGACTCCAAATCTGCAAATAATGTTGTTCCACACAAATCTTTCGATCTTTGTAAAGGAGATCTCAGTGAGCTCTTTTGCCTCTGCCTATTTGGTAAAGTAATCCGTAGCCACTATTATGTGTTTGCAATTGCCACATGCTGTAGGTAGAGGTCTAATTAGGTCCATGCCCTAGATTGCGAAGGGCCATGGATTGACAATTTGCCACAAGTAGGCTGGTAGAGCTTGTAGGACCTTCATAAACCTTTGACATTTATCACATCTTCTGACGAGGTCAATAGTGTCCTGCTTCATTGTGGGCTAGTAGAACCCCTTTCAAAAGCTTTTTGAGCTAGAGATAACCCTACAGTGTGGTTTTCATAATGTCCCATTTGGATTTCCTCCAAGATGGTATCACAGTCGCTGCCATCAATGCATCTCAAAAGGTGGGTTGAGAAGATAACATAATATTTCATGCATTTAATTGTCTTCATACTTAGCATTTTAAGCTTCAAAATTGCTTACTTCCAGCTGTGTTAGTGTGTATTTGTAATTTTGTGTCAATTGGCATCATTTGGAAAATTCTGCATAAATTGGCCATTATGAGCAGTTTCTATAATTTAGCCATATCTTGAGCTACATTTGTCCAATTGATGTGATTCTTATCTTGCAGGAAAGATAAGAGAGAGATCTATAATTTCATGAAGATTGTAAAAGCTGAATCATATAATTGGTCATCCAAAATTGGAGCTCAATTTAGAGTCAAATACTGTCTCAACCCTGTCCTGGCAGCCTGACCTCCGAGCATTCAACAAGCCATAACTTAAGCTATAGATGTCCAAATAAGGTGAAACAAAGGCCAAATGGAATCTAATACACAAAGCCACAATTCCTATGAAGTCTTCCTGAGCTAAAAATGTCAATATAAGCATGCAATATGAGCTACAATTATGGGGTAGAAATGCTATGAAAATAGGCTCTGCAGAATTGGACTTTCAAAGCCCCAATTGACATGGATCTTGAGCCCATTTCACCATCCTTTGATCCAGAAAACACACAGCCAGCTGGAGACCTATGAGTTAGTAGAAAAGAAAGAGAAAGTAGCCTACAAAATATGCAGCACGCAATAACAACAGTAGACTATACCAGCTAGCCATCATTGCCTATCTACCTACTATGCAACCTTCTTTCATCTACCCTGGCAAAGTCCATTTAGCTGAGTCTTTTGCTTCAATTTTTCAAGTAGTTTTTAGTATATTTTTAGGGTAGTTTTTTGTGGCAGAGAGCAAGCTTTTGCTCTCCCTCTTTTTTGTGTTTTTTTCTACCTCCATGGAAGGCTGAAGCTGTAACTAGTCCAAGGGACTGCAACACTTGAAGATCAGTGTTAAGGTTTTGTTCTTTCATTTTACATTCAATTACTGGCCATTTCTTTCCTATTTCCTCTCTGTTTTTACTAAGTTTTCTAAATTTATTTGCTTCAATTGGTTTGGTTGACTATATGATTGTTGCTTAATGATCAAGTATAGAAGAGGATAGGAAAACTAGCTAATATATTGAGCTTTTGATGTGTTGTTTGCTTGGCTGAATCTTGACTACTTAGGGTAGATTTATTAATCATTCCAAGGCTTCTTGTTATGATTTTCAACAATTGAATGAACCTTAAGTAATTAAGGATGCATTAATCTCAAGCTAATTGATTCTCTTGGCTGGTTACTTGTTATTTGTTGTGTTTTTATTTCTGTTTTGTTAGTATAGTTGTAGATTAGTTTCTACTAACCCCTATAATTTACAGCTCCTAATTTAATTGATATCATCCACAAATGATCTTTGGGTTTGACCCAATGTTACTCTATGCTACAAGTCGGGTAGTGTAATCTAGTTTTATAAATTTCTAATTTGAGTGGCCTTGACAAATCGTTACAATCAGAACCCTCTTTTATACAACATATTGTCATAAATGCAGTATCTGGCTGCCTAAGCTCATAGTTGTCATGCTTCGAGCTTATCCTCTAGAAGCTTGCCATCTTGTAAATAGTCTAGGATTAAGTTCATCCAGGATCCTGGTGCTTTGGCAATTGTCATCATGACATCATTTTGCTTAATGCTTGGAGACGAAAGGGTTTCAACTGGGAATGCCCCTAAGAAGTCAACATATTCTATTGTAGCCAGGTGAACTAAGGCATTAGCATGTGCATTCTAAGCTCGTAGTACCTGGTTGACTTCATATTGCTGCAAAAAATTTAATGATTCTTGGACTTTTTTGAGATATTTAGTCATCTTTGACCCCCATGTTTGATATTCACCCTTCACGTGGTAGACTACTAGCTGTGAATCATTAAAGATCCTTAATCTTTCAGCCTACACTTCCTTGGCTAACTGTAGCCTAACTAGTAATGCTTCATACTTGACTTCATTATTGGTAGCCTAGAAATCAAACCTCAAGGCGCAAAAGATTTTATGTCCCTTTGGGCTAATGAGGAGCATCCCTCTCCTGGCCCTTTCATTGCTTGATAACCCATCCACATATAGTTCCCACCATGGGACTTCTAAAGTTTCTTGCTTAGGCCCTATGAATTCCATAATAAATTCGACTAAAGCTTGCCCCTTAACTGTTGGTTTGCGTTTGTAATCAATGTAAAACTAGGCAAGCTCAATTGCCCATTTGAGTAACCGACTTGAGGTGTCCATTTTTTGAAAGACTTGTTTATGTAGAAACTAGGTGAGAACCTTTATGCTGTGGGCTTAAAAGTAGGCCCATAGCTTCCTTGATGTGATGACCAAGTAGTAGGTGAGTTTTTCCATTGGCGAGTACCTTGTCTCAGCATCCAACAGTCACTTGCTCATATAATAAATAGGGAGCTGAGCTCCTCCCTCTTCTTGCATTAAGGCTGCACTGAGGGCGTGTTAGGACATGTCTAAGTATATGATTAGCTTCTCATCCTCTTTCAATTTGGATAAGAGTGGAGCTCATCTGAGATACTATTTGAGTTCTTGGAAGGTGACCTCGTATTCTTGTGTCCATTCAAACTTCTTTGCCTTCTTCAAGATATCGAAGAAGGGGACAGATTTATCGATTGCCTTCAAAATGAATTTGCTAAATGCCATGACTTGGCCGTTCAAGCTTTGCACATCCCTGGCCTTAGCAGGGGATCGTATGTCAGGGAGAGCTTTAATCTTTTATGGATTTTCCTCGATCCCCTTATTGTTCACTATGAAGCTGAGGAACTTTCCCGAGGTGACTCCAAATGTACACTTGAGCGGGTTCAATTTCACTTGATACCTCCTCAAAATCTGGAATATTTCATCCAAATTGCAGACATGGTTGGCTAGTTGTTTGGACTTGACCAACATGTCGCCCACATACACCTATATTGTTTTGCCGATTTTGTCTCTAAACATCATGTTCACCAATCACTGGTAAATCACTCCCACATTTTTTTAGCCCCAAAGGCATTACCTTGTAGCAATATAACCCATGATAGGCGATAAATGAGGCATGTTCTTCATCTCATGCGGCCATCAGGATCTAGTTATATCTTGAGTAGGCATCCATGAAACTAAAGAGTTCATGTCTTGCTGTCGCATTTATAAGCTGGTTGATCCTCGACAAAAGGAAGTTATCTTTTGGGCATGCTTTGTTGAAATTAGTGAAATTTATACACATCCTCCATTTCCTATTTTTCTTTCCCATGAGGACAGAGTTAGCAACCCAAGTGGGGTAATGGGCTTCTCGGATGAACTTGTTAGCTAATAACTTATCCACTTCTTCCTCCAATGCAGTGTAATGCTCGGCAGTCATTGGCTTTCTCTTCTGGTAGACTGGTTTGTATCAGTGGTCGATGTTGAGTCTGTGTGACATAACCCTAGGGTCGATGCCTACCATTTCTTTATGGTTCCAGGCAAAGACATCCAGATTGGCCTTAAAAAATTTAGCTAACTGGGTGTTTGTGTTTGGTGGCAAGCTCTTCCCTAACTTGAGGCATATTTCTGTATCCATTTTACTGACCTTCACTTCCTCAAGCTCTTCAACAAGACTAATAGCACGTTCGATGTCTACCTCACGAGGGTTGAGGTCGTAACTGACCCCCTTGGTGCTTAAAGGTCGGGGCTCTCCCCCGAATATCATGTGTACCTTCTTTGCTTGTGTCTCAAGCTTGACTGCCTCCTCACAGCAATGTCAGGCGATTTACTACTCTTCCTACATGCATCCAACTCCATTCGAGGTCGAGAATTTGATAGTAAGCATCCTAGTAGACATGACCATGTCTAGGTCATTCATAGCGGGTCAACCTAGTACCACATTGTAGGTTAAAAGGCAGTCTATAATGAGAAAATCTGCCATGACAATTGCTTGGTGGTCTAAATCTCTTAAAGTGAGCGGTAGTCTAATCTGACCTATTTGCACTATTCCATCTCCCGTGAAGTCGTAGAAAGGTTTAGGGGAAGGATTCAACTGGCTCGTGCTCAGGCCCAACTGGTTGAAGCATCATTTATACATCACATTGACAGAGCTGCATATATTAACCATTATTCTCCTCATATCAGTGCTACCAATCTTAGCGCATAGATGACTATCACGTCATTGTGAGGGGTATGGATTCCTCATGCATCATCTTCCATGAATGTGATGCTTTTTAAGGTTACTCTAGCTTTCTTGATGAGTCTTTTGCATTCTGCATGACTCACAAGTAGGATATGGCTTGCTGCCCGCATGTAGTAGTCACGTAACTTATTCGAGGTGCCAGCGATGTGAGGTCTACCATGGATGGTGAACATAGTCCTCGTTGAAGGCATTTCCTCATGCTTAGGGGTCTACTATTGCTAGCACTACCTTGGTTGTTGAGGATGTGGGGTCATTATCTTGAGGGTCTCACCATATAATCCCTCAGACAACCTTTCTTGATAAGGTCCTCGATAGCGTCTTTCAGTGCCTAGCAGTCTGAGGTGTTATGCCTGACCTCATTATGATAAGCATAAAATTTACTTTGGTCTCTCCATCTGATGGGAGCTTTTATAGGTTTGGGTCTCCCCAAGTCCTCATTATCTCTTTCGGTCGTGAATATTCTGTCTGGGGTATTTGACAAGATAGTATAACTGTCATAGTGACCTTGACATTGTGGCCACCCATTTCTAGCCCTTTTCACGACCTAACTTCTAGTGTTATCTTTCTGGCTCTCCCTGCTTCTCTCACTACCTACTCTCTTCTTGCCCGGTTGGAGCCACTCGCCTCTTCTTTTTTATTAGGCTTCTTTGGGCTAAAGTTTCTTCCCATCGAATTTCTTTAGTAGCACATCATAAAATTTGCCTTAATTCTTTATCGGGGACTTGTATATATCCTCATATAGCTTCCCATCCTTATGGAGTCTTGCTAAGATAGTTGTGGGGAAACTTTCATCCGATGAATTCTCCATGTTACTAACCCCGTGTTAGAATCACGTAATATAATCTTTAAGCGATTCATCCTTCCTTTAGAAGACTGTAGCTAGGTGGCAAGATAGGGCGAGTTGTCTCTTTAGTGCCTTATACTGGTTAAGGAATCTTACTAGACATTCCTCCTAGCTTCGAATGCTACAAGTTGGGAAACTCCTGAACCAGGTGCATGGTATCTCTCCAAGGGTAGTAGGAAAGACTTAGCATTTCACTAATGAACTGGAGGTCTGGAGGTCCATCTGTATGTTGAATGCATCCCAATAGCTATATGGGTCACTATCCCCATTATACAATGGGATATTGGTCTAAAAAGATATGATGCATCGTTGATCATACATCCATACATATCTCATATGTAAAACGCATAAATAAATACGTATGAAATAGATATGGGCGCCAAAAGCATTTAAGTTTCTGATCCTTAAAAGAAACTTAAATTGTATTAAAAATACATTGGGAATTTTACATCAAATGTAAACTACACTAGAATCTTCATAAGCATTC
>JANHAO010028090.1:0-10689 GCA_026873985.1 Saraca asoca
CTTGTTTGGATGTAAATTTTGAAAATAAGTGTTTTCTTTATTTTTTTAAGATGAGAAAAAAATATTTAATATTATTTATAACTTTTTCATTAATGAAAATAAGTTTTCTTCTTATTTTTGAAAAAAATCTGAAAATAGCTATATACAAAAACAAGAGAAAACAACATTTTACTGTTTTCTGAAAATTTATTTTTAGTTACACTTTTAGAAAACAATTTTTGAAAACAGGTTGCCAAACAGATTTTTTTATTTTTAGAAAATAGAAAAATAAAAAAATTATTTTTGAAAACAAAAAAAATAGACTTCCAAACAAGGTCATGTTTCCCAAGTTAGGATTCCTGGGAAAGTAAAAGCTTTTCCCCTATCAAATGCCTAACATATAAAATATGGTGCAGACAAACAGGCCCAAGAAAGACAGCCCATGAAGTGACCCGGTATGTAACTACGGAGCCCAGAGAACTTCTTTTGCCATCCAAACCTCAAACACGGGGCCCATATTGTTTGCTCTGATTGATTCTTTTTTTGCTTTTTTTTCCTCCAACCAAGGAGGGGCTTTGGCAGGTTTTTTGGCCTCTCTATGTTAGCATTGGAAGTTCTTGCAAGACAAAAGAAAAAACATATTACACTCTTTTTATTTTTTTAATTTTTTCTTATTATATTCACACTCTTATATTTTTAAAAATATATATTAGCATCTTTTTTTTCTTTTTATTTAAGCTCCAGGTGTAATTTAACAAAAAAAAATTCTTCCTATTTTCCTTTTTCAATTTTCTTTTTCTGCTTGCTTAAGAGAGAGAAATCCGCTATAGAAGAATCCGAATATAATGTTATGAAACAAAGGTTAATGGTAATAATAAGACTTAAAAAATATTCATCTAAAGCATTTTAATTATATGGTGAGCAACACTACATGTAATGTTTATGTTAAAGTTATCGTGGTTATGTAATAAAATAATTGAGAAATACATTCACCTCTTTATAGTTCAGTTAATTACATTTTTATTTATCTATTTTCATAAATATATCCCACTCCCCTTGCTTTTGTATTTCCAACTTATAATAACCATCATTGTCACAAAAAAAATAAAAGAAAATATAAATTAACCATGAAATTTGAAGCGGTATATAAATTTCAAAATTTTATATATTATTCTTCTAAATTTTTAGAAAAAATGAAATTATTTATATTATTATTAAAATTGATGAAGGTAGCGCACTTAAATCATTTGTAACCTCTGAACTAATTTTTAATCTTTATTTATAGAAAAAAAATATAAATTTTATGTTAAAATTCTTAAAAAAAATTAGAAAAGATCAAAGATTTTGATACTTGAAATTGATCATAAAAATATAAGGTTTTTACTTTTTGAAATTTATCATTGAAAATATAAAATGATAGTAGTTTATCTCATTAAAATATTATAAAAATATAAATAAATTAAGAGTTTATTCTTCACAATTTTTCAAAATAAAATTTAATATGAAAAACTACTTAAATCGATGCATGTATGCTAAATTTTCTTCCAAAATTGTTGTTGGTTCTTGCCATTTTAATAACTACAAGAGCTCAACATAAGTAAATTTGGATTTTTTTCCCTTAAACCAAAACTAGAAGTGCTACAAGATTAGGATGGCAATTCTTTCCTTCTGACTCTGTTTTCAACTTAGAATTTGGTTGTAAATGATAGTTTTCATTTTATAACATGATTAAATGAGGAGAAAAAAGAAGATTAAAGTTACAAGCCATTTATGTGTGCAATCTCCCTTAAATTTTAAGATAAACATAAATTATTTTATTTTTTCTAAAATTTAAGAGATAATATGTAAAATTTTAAGGTTTATATATTATTTTTATCACTCCTACTAATTTCAAGAAAATAAAAAATATATATATAATTAAATTTAATTTAATAAATAAATATAATTTAACTTAAAAATGATTTCTACCCGCAATTTTTAATACCCACTTTTATTTTCATAATCCCTCACAAAATAACTAGGCCCACTGTCCTACCAAGTAACTGTGATCCACAGTGGATTCATTCAAGCCACATCGTGAAAAGACTTTAAAGTATTTTCAAGTGTTTTTATTTTTTTTTAAAATAAAAAAATAAAAAATTTATTGAGACATAAATTTTGAAAATAAATATTTTTTATTTTTAAAAATAAAAAATATATTTAATATTATTTATAACTTTATCATTAATAAAAATAGATATCTTTTTATTTTTTTAAAAAAATTTAAAAATAATTTTATACAAAAATAGGAAAAAATATCATTTTGATATTTTTTAAAATTATTTTTTCAATTATATTTTTAAAAATTAATTTTTAAAAACATATTGTGAAATAGATTTTTTTATTTTTTTGAATAAAAAAATAAAAAAATTATTTTTAAAAATAAAAAATTAACTTCCCAAACAGTACCTTTTTTTCCAAATTTATGATTTGAGGTGGTAAGCACTGGATTCAAGTGGTGAAAAGGAAAACGAAAAAACGTTATCACATCTACACATTTTTTTAATTAATTATAGATAATAATAAGCAATAGAAAAGTAAAAAATTTAACAAAACCAGAAAATATGAATATAAGAAAAATCAACACCGTGCCACAAAATAAAGCCTTCCACCTTAGTCCACAAACGCGTACTAAAACATTTCTGATCAGCTAGTCAAAATGTGAAGGAATCACATGAAGAAAAAGGACAAATATATTAACGGTGGAGATAGTAAAACACAAATACCAAATGGAATCAACTATCAAGGATGTATAAAGGATCCCCATATTGAAACGGGCTACTTGTCTGTAAGTTGGTATCAAGTTCATAGAAGATAGGAACATTGGCCCCCCCAAATCAAAAATCACACCGTCCATAAAGCCCTTTCTTTTGGAGTGGCTGTGGTTGAATGAAGACTTTTCTACTTTTGTATCCCACAAGCTTCCCCTCCTCTCTCCCCATTCATACTTACACCAACCTTAATGCTTAAGTATACTTCATACTGCTTTATTTTATAAATGTATTTTTTACAAAAAAGAAAAAAAAAAGTTTGTTTCACCAATCAGCTCATCCATTGTGGAATCATAATACAATCATTGGCATTCGTAGGAAAATACAATGACAATTCAAGAATCCTTCCCTGCTTTCATGTCAATCTAAATTCATATTCCATTTAATTCTTTTGTCTGTTTTATTGGTTTAACTCACGTGGATCGAGTATTATAGTCCCATTCATTTTACGCATTATTTAATTTTCATAGTATGAACTGTTGTTTAATTTGCAATATTATTGTTAGACTATGATCATATTAAGGTACTACTAACATAGTTTATATTTTGTTCAATTAGAAGATTATTTTCCTTCTTTCCATTCAGGGACAGAGCCAAGAAATTTGATTTAGGGAAAAAATAAATGTGTGAAATATTATTTATATAAATATATTTTAATATGTATTTGAAAAAAAAATAAGTGTATGATATTAATATATTTTATTGTTAATTTTTAAAAAATTATTTTCATTTTTTATAATATTTTTGTAACAAAAGTACTAATTTTACATAAATTTTATGTTGAGACACACGATATTTATGTATGATATTTTTTATTTATTTTATTATGCCATATAATAGTATTAATATAATACTATACCAATTTAATTAAGAGAAAATTTTTAATGTAAATTCCTGATTAGAAGATTGATATAATAATTTAAGAGAGTAAATTACTATATATATATATATATATATTTACATGAAAAATGTTATCACTTGATGTGATATTTCCATTGTATCATTTATACCTTTATTTAGCAAAGCCAATCCTAAATATGAATAAATTAAATTATTCTCGTATTTGATCTTTGAGTATCATACAATTTATTCATTTTTCCTGGTTTCTTTATTCTAGTATTGGATTCCCTTAAGTAGATCACTAGACGGTTTACACCATATGCGCTAAAATTAATTTATTATAAAATGTGATTACAACCAAAAAGAATGCATAAAATAATGAAAATACTTAAAAGTTGATTATGAAACACATTATAGTGGCTAATGACAAGGGGGGTAGTTTGCTAGTTTATAAATAAACATGTATACTTAATCATGGTTCTTCCAATGGCAAATGGACATAAAAGATGCTATTTTTTTAAGTAGCCAAACTTTTTGTTAACCCAGATAATAGAGTATCGAGGTCGATCGTAGATATAGGTGTTTCTATTCCATTTAGCATTTTTTTTTCATAAATAATATCATTTAAATTAAATTAGATTTATTATTTAAAATAAATTCAACTACACATATGGTTGAATAAAGTTTTATGCATATGATCAAAGTTTTACACCTACATTTTAATCCTTCCATGTTTTTGTGGACTCCTTGAATCTTTTTGTGCATTATAATTTAATGATTCAGAGTAATATGTAAGAAGTGTATGAGAGTTATATATATATATATATATATATCATTACTCACAAATAGTTTTTCTCTATACAATATTTGATTCTCTCTGTCACATATATCATAATTCAGCATGATATATATATATATATTTATGTACACAAGAGTGAAAAAGTATATACTTATATCACAAAATGCTATAACTTTTTCTTTGTGGAAGTTAAAATTTTTTTAAAAACTTGTGTTACAAGTTAATTGATAAAATTATGATTTTTTTATATATTTATTACATATAAAATCAATAATAATAATTTTTATAAACTAAGTTATATATAAAATTATAATTTTATAAAAGAAAAAGTTTCAATAAACTTTGCAACAACAAGAAGTGGTACCTAGCCAAATCCCATGATCCAAAACAGAACATATTCCCCCTTTTCTTTGTTGGCGGCAACTCTTCACGCACTGACCAATTAACAGCGTGTTAATGCGAAGCCACAGATGCATATCCGACAAATATTTACGAGTCCTGATTACGTCATGATACCACGTCAACTACTGGGACCCTCTTAAGGGTGGTCGTGTAAATCATGTCATTTTTACTGAAAATAAATTTGTTTATTTTTTTTATATCAATTTTTTAAAGATTGTGAAACTGCAAGAGAATAGATATAGTATGGTGGATTATACAATTATGCATGAAACGATGTAGTACTAATTCTTTTTATCATATAGTAAAACTTAAGCAAAGATATATTTCTATAATTTCAAAATATATATGGATGATGGTTCTAGCTCCGGTAACGTGGCAATTTGATCACACTAATTCATTTTTAAAATCTAATGTTTAATCTTTCTGAATAAATTATATTGACGTCTCTTAAGATCTAAGTATAATTTTATTATGCATTTTTTTATTTTAGAAATATATGTTAATTTTTTTTATATATATTTTCATTCTTTTATTTATATTTTAAATATATATTTATCTTCTTTACTCTTAAAAAAGATAAATAAATAAATATTTTTAAAATTTTTGAAAATATAAATATCATTATATTAAAACTTAAAAAAATCAATCTAATTTACCATTTTACCCTAGAGTATTTTCTATACTATCTCATTCTTTGCTTTGTCATTATTTTTATTTTATTTTTCTTTCTTTAACACTGATTCTGTCTTATTTTTTAGAGATGATGTCACATTTTCATTTTTCTTTTCTCTTTCTATTTTCTCATTCTTTTGTCTAATGTCACCTCCTGATCAGATTTTGTACGAAAAAAATTCTATCTTATTCTTGAAGTAAGAGTTTTTTTTTTAATTTTAAAAGGAGAAAAATAAATACAAACTTACAAAGAAAGAAATATATAAATCCCTTAAATATAAATTTTTTTCTGTATCTTTCGGATTTATATATCTCATTCCAAAATTAAAAAAACATTGTTATTTCAAAAATAAAATAAAATATCTCCTTTATTTGCCATATGAACGAGATTAGCTCCAAATCCATGCTAAAGATGAAAAACCCTTTACTCCAAAGGAATCGTTGAAGCAGAATGTCAAACAAAGAAGAAGGAAAAGCTAAGAGCAATAGAGAAATATAATAATAATATCATGGAAACCCGCCATGGTTTTCCATGCCAAGGTCCCACAACGGAATAAAGCAGAGTTTCTTTGCTATGTTGAGCGACTGATTCAATGGAACATGCAAAGCCAAATCTAATGTGATCTAAATTTTTACGAGGTACTAATTCTCACAGTATTTTTACTGGTCCACTTTATTAACAAATTTATGTTAGTCAAAAGTATCCTGATTTGTTCAAGATTGATATAGATTTAACTCTTCTTAAAATAAAGATATATTTTAAAAAATTAATTATTGTAATTATTAATAAAAAGTTAAAAAATGATAATTATATATTTAAATTTTAAACTTACTTATCTACTCTATTCTCTGAACTGTAAGAGATCTCAGAGGAGTAAAGTCATATTCACATGACACGTATTAGAGCTTCTTATACTGGCTGATCGCTTTCACACCAGGCAAACATACATGCGTGGTTTAACAAGGAAATTAAAGTCTACGATATCGATTTTGTCATTGCCCTTTTATTACTTATTGTTCTGGAGAATTTTTCTTATTTCTTTTTATCTTTATTTTAAAAATTAAAAATATATTTTTTTAGTCATGATCAATTATTTCATATATTAATTAACTTTTATTAAAAAAAAGAAACCCTATATAAAATTCAATTTTTATTACTTTTATCATTGTAAAATATTTTTTATTAATCTTATTCCTGTAAAATATTAATTTATCTAATTTTATCTTTAGAGTAACGAAATTAGATAAATTAATCTTCAAACAAATATTAATCAAATAATGAAATTAGATAAATGAATATTTTATCTGGATAAATTAATAAAAAATATTTTATAGAAACAAAAATAAAAAATTAAATTTTACATAAACAAAAATAGATGTTTACTTTAAAATCGATAAAATAATAAAATACACTCTTTTTTTTTTTGAATTTATAACTATTTAATTGTTTCATTAATTTTTATATTTATCTTGAATGAGAAATAAAAAGGATAGAAGGAAATACCAAATTCAACAAAACATTTCATTATCTAAAGCATTATATTATAATTTTAATGGATATTTTAACCTAGAGACACTTGAAATAAAGATGATCGAGGAATGACTAATTTATGTTTATAAAAAAGATTAATAAAATAAAGTGGGGACACGGCTAGCAATGCCGAAACTTTCCATGAGACTTGAGAGCTAGCTAAAGGTGAACTAACGTTGCACTTGACAAATTAGTTCATTATGGACCTTTCTCTAAGCTTTCGAAGGGTATAAATTAAAGATGGAGATTGGGGTGTGCCCTAAAGGAGAATGATTAGGAACTTTTGTGGGTCCAATTTCTTGAAGAAACGATTCAACTATGGAGCTCTAACGCCCGCCATTCCATCTCTTTTGTCGTTTTACGGTTGAAAGACTTCTTTTAACGTGTAACTTAGGTTTGCCATTTTCTGTGAGGAACCATTTGCTTTGCCATGTATGGCGGCAATGTGTCCCTTGGAGTTCACCTAGGAATTACTATTTAGTTTCCATAATTTTGTAAGTAGCAAAGCTATATTGCCAAAACTAGTTATCGAATGATTCTTGGTATAGTCATGAATATTGTACAGAAAGATTATTTATTTTACATAATAAGAGAGTCAAGATCTTTATTTTAAGAGAATCAAAAATCAATATTTTATAAAATATATATAATTTTTAAGAAAATTAGTATAAAATTATTGTAAATTTTTGAAAATCTACAACTCCCGCTGATTTTCTCCCTACTTTCCTAATTTTACACATGACAATCATCATATATTATTATATAATTTTTTCAAGTATTAGAATTCATTTGAATTTTAAATTATCAAGGTAATTACTTATTAGTGAGCATATATATAGACCTTAACTTGGGTGAAATATATATATCTAAAATATCCAGTAGCTAACATATTAAGAAATTGATTGTATAAAATATATTTTGAGGAATTTTTTCAGGATCCAAATAAAATACCTATATATTACTAAAAATATATGCAAACTAGTCAAAAGTTTAATTTTTCTCTTTTTCTACATAAGTCATAAAAGTCATTTGAAGTTCTTAAAAAAATCAGTCACATATTCTCTGATTTTGAAGTAAAACAATCTATTTTATATTTAAACTTTTTTTTTTTAAAAAAAAAAAGAAACCAACTTCCCATTGACCTTATTAATTTTTGCAAGTTTCATTTCTAATGTGTGTAATTGCTACATTCTTGAGAAGTTAAGCTCATGCCAGTTTCTTTCGATACCCTACTCATAATAAACGGCACTTAGCAAAATATGAAAAAAAGTAAAGACAAAAGGAAAGGCAAGGCAAGGCAAGGCAAGGCAAGCTAGTGCCTTCATCTTCAAGCTTCAAAGATAAAAAGGTTTTTTTCTGACTCGTGTGGA
The DNA here is from genome assembly GCA_026873985.1 of Saraca asoca. NCBI lineage: Eukaryota > Viridiplantae > Streptophyta > Magnoliopsida > Fabales > Fabaceae > Saraca > Saraca asoca. Next base: position 8,404 of record JANHAO010028090.1, read on the forward strand.
GCATGGCCATCAGTGTATCATATTATTCATTAATTCATCCCTACATGCCCATCTCTATAAAGAAGGACACCCCCACCTCCTTTACATCCAAAGACACACAAACAAAGATAGAAAAAGCCCACAATCATCCCAACCAAAAAGCCTCCTTCTTCCACTTCTGACTCTATTCGTGCGGATCATATAGCCATTAACAGCTTTTTCCTAGCTTGTCAAATTTCTATTCTAAATTTGCTTAGCTATGAGAGTTCCTATTTCATCTTCACAGAGCAACCAATATTATTCTCCGAACCTAAAATTCAATATCCGAAACAACACTACTAACACAAGCCAAAACCTTTCTGTTCAAATTCATAGCCCTACCAGCATCAACCCCTACGAACCCACCTCTGTTCGTGACCTGTGCCGGAGTCCGAGTCCCAGGTCGGTCCCTGAAATCCCCACTGAACATTCATCTGTTCCCGACTCTCTGGAGTTGGATGACCATGTTTTGCATAATCTTGATTGGGATTCCATCATGAAGGACTTGGGTTTACATGATGATATTATTATTAAACCCAACGAATGCAAACCTCATGTCACATGCCTCCCCGAGTTTTCTCCGGAGCCAGCATTCGAGCACGCTGCAGATTTGAGTATCTCAGAGCATTACTCGAATCCAGGTGTGGACTTCAACTGCGACACTTTTGATCATTTGCTTCATGACTTCAATCAAAGTGTCGGAAGTTGGAATAATGGATTTGATTTCATTGAAGAGCTTATTCGAGCAGCTGATTGCTTCGACACGAACCAACCACAACTCGCTCAGGTGATATTGGAGCGGCTCAATCAACGGCTACGATTACCGGTCGGAAAACCCCTTCTGAGAGCTGCTTTTTATTTCAAAGAAGCTCTACAGTCCCTTCTCTCCAGTTCCAACCGAACTCCGAGGATTTCCTCCTTGGTGGACATCGTTGAAACCATCAAAACCTTCAAGGCCTTCTCCGGAATCTCCCCAATTCCCATGTTCTCCATCTTCACCACTAACCAAGCTCTCCTTGAAGCCTTTCATGGAACACCTTTTATGCACGTCATAGACTTCGACGTCGGACTAGGTATTCAATACGCTTCTCTGATGAAGGAAATTGCAGAGAAAGCCGAGACATGTAAACCCAACTCGCCGGTGCTCCGAATTACGGCAGTGGTGCCGGAAGAATACGCTGTGGAAAGCAAACTGATCAGAGAAAACCTAAACCTGTTCGCTCATGAACTCAGAATCCGAGTACAGGTCGAGTTTGTGCCGTTCCGGACATTCGAAACGTTGTCGTTCAAGGCGGTCAAATTCATGGACAGAGAGAAAACGGCCGTTCTGTTGTCTGCGACAATCTTCCGGCGTCTTGGTACGACCAACAACATGGCAGCATTCCTCGGCGATGTCCGTAGGGTTTCGCCTAATGTGGTGGTTTTTGTGGACAGTGAAGAGTGGACGGAGGCAGCAGGAGCGAAGTCGTTTCGAAGGAGCGTGGTTGACAGTCTTGAGTATTATTCAATGATGTTTGAGTCGTTGGATGCGTCTATGATGGGTGGAGGTGGGGAATGGATAGGGAGAATTGAGATGCTTCTGTTGCGTCCGAAGATTTTGGCGGCGGTGAAAGGTGCGGGACAACCTGTTTCACTGTGGAGGGAGATGTTTTACGGCGTGGGGTTGAGGCCGGTTCAATTAAGCCAGTCGGCGGATTCCCAAGCGGAGTGTCTGTTGACAAAGTTTCAAATACGGGGGTTTCAGCTGGCAAAACGACAGGCTGAGTTGGCGCTGTTCTGGCATGAGCGGGCCATGGTTTCCACGTCAGCTTGGCAGTGTTAGATCACATCAAACAAGCGTTATACTTGCTCGATGTGAAAGAACAGGAAAGAATGTATTTTGTTGCTAGTGGCGAGTACATAGACTTGTATTTATTCTAAACCATTTTGTTTTGTGTGGTTCAAAGAGCTGTTTGTGTTGGTTTCCATTAGTTCTGACTTGCATAGCGAGCTTTTCGTTACGGCAGAACTTGGATTTATATTTTACTGTATAGACTAAACACTTTAGTTTCATAGTTTGTTTAAAGGGATATTATCATTTTATTCCCTCAGGTTTAGAATATTGTCAAAATCCCTCTTGATGTTTTTTAAAACATTAAAATACCCCCTGACCTCTTAACTTGAGTTAAAAAAAAGCTTACTTGGTTAAACTAAGGGCAAAGGAGTCCGAAATAGAAATAGGAGAGCTTGCCTTCGTCAGCAGAGCTTCAACGTCTTCACAGGCCTTCT
>JANHAO010028091.1:0-10690 GCA_026873985.1 Saraca asoca
TGTGAGCACTGTATTCATATTCTTTCTCTATGAGTTTCTGAGAAGAGTTGGAAACGCTGCTTTCAGGAACAACAGCAAAACTCCTGCTTCCCCTGCAAATTCTTTGTAGCAAACACTGTAATGGTCTCTTGGTAGCCATTGATAAAGTTATGTAATTATGGTAGCTAAGCTCAATCGAATTTTAGAAACTGCAGTAATTCTGGCTTCACTTCTCTATGGGTTTTCGCCACTTTACCCTGAAATGTTCTTAACTTCTAAGAATGTTTATCACAGATTCCAACATGTTTTTATAATGTAATAGATGAATAAATGACACAAGGTTTTGGCATTCCACTGTCAGGCTCACTCCTTTGGTTGTCGTTTTATGTTGAAAGGTGGGTGATAAGGGTCCCAAATCTCGAAACGTATCCTAATCCCAAACTTTGTACTTTTTTTTTTTTTGTCTTTAATTATTTTTCAGTATTTTCCTGCTAACAGAAAAATCCTTGTGCTCCGGTTTCACGCTCACCAAAAAGACTATAATTGTAAGTTTATATGTTAATTTTATAAAATTTACACATATTAGAAAGTATATTTTTTAATATATATTAAAATTTATATTATTTATTTTTAATAAAAAATATGAATTGGGATTGGAATATATAAATATTTCTTACATTAATTCATTGATGGTAATTTTTAATATTTTTGTGTGTTATTATCTTTCCTTTAATTCTTTTGGACTTTGATTACATTGAGAAATAATTATATTCAAATTTAAGAACTTCCTTAATTGATGCTTTGCAGTTAATATATGTTATTAGTTTTCAAATCTATTTACATTGATCCTCACCTTTTCTTTTGAGGAAGGAAGATGTGAATTTAGGATAACAATAAATATAGAAATCTTTTTTTTATTAAAATGATAAGTTTCAATAAAAAACTTATAAGTTTTAAAATAAAAAATTATATTTTTATTTATCTAATAATAATAAAAATCCATATTCATTTATATCTTAAATGTTAAATGATTTTATTAATGTGTGTTACTATTCGTCCTCAATATGAGTTAATTAATAATATGATATATTGTATAAAAAAATATTACGACAATATATTCTTAATGTTTTCAGTTAATTTTATAGAGTAAATAGACAAATTCTTCTTTAAAAGATTAACTTCATATCAAATCTCTGATTTTGTTTTGATATCAATTGAATTCTTCTATTAGTCATTCCGTTTGTAAAGACTAATAGAATTATTCAATTAATGTTAAAACAAAATTAAGAACTAATTTGATATTAAATAAATCCTTTTGACACAAATTTAAAGAATTATTACATTTATAAGTTCCTAACATTAAAATAACATAAATATTCTAATGCAAAGTAGCTATATACTATCCGATCCAAACTAAACAAATTTAGCTGATTTAATATTTATAATAGTCACTGTTTTAATTGTTCTCATTTATAAAATATTTTAAAGTTCAAAATTAATGTGGTATTTATTACAAGTTTTGAAAAAAGAAAACAATGTTACTTAAAACTAAAATTAGGCATATTCTTTGTTAATCAATATAAGTTGTTAATATGCTCCCAAACTTTTTCTTTTTAAGATTTAGATTATAAATACAAAAATAATTGGAATTTAAATATGTAATTATATATTTATATTAATCACATATATTTGAATTATAAACTATAAATTACCTATATATATATAAGCATTCTTAAATTAGGATGATATTTAAATTATAAACTATAAATTATATACTTCAATACATATTTAATTTTATGTAAACATGAAATCACATTACAGAATATATTTTATAAAATAAATTTTTAATTTTAAGATTATTTCATATTTAGTTTCTATATTTTTCTAAAATCAAAATTTTTAATTAATCTATAATTTATTATATTTTCAATTTTAATATTTTAGAATTTGATATTAACAAGATATTGGAGAATTTCATTTTAGACTAATCAATCTTTACTTTTTCAAAATTATAAAGAAAAGGAAAAAATAAATAAAATCAAATCAAAGAAAATCCAAAATTCAACCACGGATATTAAATGTCAAATTTAATAGTATGTCTTGGGCAACTTCTTTCTGAGATGTGTTTGTTATGGATATTTTTTGTTGTAATTTTTTTTTTATATCATAACTTCATGATTTTGTATAATATTTGCAAAATATCATTTTGTTTTATTCCGATAGTGCGTCAAAGAGAAGAAAAAACTGACGAAGAAGAAGCCAAAGAAAGAGAGATATTAGGGAAAGTCATGGGCGGATCCACGTTAGGTCGGCCCATGCTTACACTCAATTTTTTTAAAAATATTTTGTAATATTAAAAAAAGTGACAAAATAACTAAATTAAAAATTTGATAGGGATTAAATTGAAAATATTCTTTAAAAATGGACCCTAGTAAAAAGAAATAAAAAATTTAGAAATAAAATTACAAATTTTTTCATTTTAGAGAACAGGTCCAACCCCCATTGCTCAGAGATCTTGTGTCCGCCCTAAGAAAAGTTTTAGAAATTCTCTAGTAGAAGAAAGAGTTTGAGAAATTCAATAAATTTAAAATAATTTTAAAAAGAAGAAACATTTAACTTTCTAATTGTCTCGTTTAGAATTAATTGTCATTCAAACTTGTTAACATAATGATTAATTAAATAACTCAATTGATATTTATTTAAGTTTATGATTAATTTGACGTCATATTTATCTTTTAGAAATAAATTTAATTATTTAAAATTTAAGCTCCAAAAAACCAAAAATGTTAACAACATAACTAATTTGATGTTAATTTAAATAGAATTAAACTTATTTTATGTTAAAGAGGGAAATTATGTGTGTGTGATGAGTATATTTTGTTATATTAAACAAAGCAATTTAATATTAATTTATGACTATCGGTTTTAAAATTTTGAAATAATTTAATACAGGGTTTGTGGTGCCTTAACCACTACTTGTTTGAGTCTTTTACATTATCATGCTAAATTATTGTTATTTCTTTATATTTGGGACGTGGCTACCACCGTCAAAATGGCTATTGACATGTTCTATTTGATTGTAGACAAATTATTTAGATAAATTTATCCTTCATTTAATTTTTATCGTATTAATTACTCATTCCTTTAATATTTAGATAGTTTTCTTTTTAGTTATTTTTTTTTAAGTAGATGTATTATTCTCTTCACGTTAAGAAAGTAATAATTTTTTATTAAACAAAGAAGAAAATTGAAAAAATGTAATTAACCCCAAGGATGGAGACATGCTCATGATTTTAAGACATTCAAGTAATGTTTCAAATAAGTAATATGTTTATCTCAACTTTAAAAACTATTTAACAGAATATTTAAATTAAGGATGATGCATCTACGTGAGAGAGAAACATGAGTATCTATGATGTACCGGCACTTTATATAGTAGTCGTGTCCGCGTGTCGAAAATATTTCTGACATTGACACTTATCGATACCGACACGAAACGTGTCGGGACCGCGTCCATAATTTTAAAAAGTTCAGACACTCGTTCTCTATTTCGACACACATGTCAAGTTCGATTTCGGAGTCGTGTCCGTAATTTTAAAAAGTTTAAACACGTATTCTCTATTTCAACACGCATGTCAAGTTCGATTTCTAACTTATTATTTGTTATACCCTGTTATTTAATATTATGAGTACTTATTTTCATATTAAAAATAATAATTATAATATATATTTATAAATAAGCACAATATTTTTTAATATTTGTAAATGTACCCTTATATTTTTATTATTTACGTGTATCCCCCACGTGTTAGTGTCTTATATTTTTTGAAAATATCGTATCTCCGTGTCTGTGTCTGCGTTTCCCTGTGTTTGTGTATCGATGTTCGTGCAAAATTATATAAAAAGTTGCAAATTCTCAAAAATATTTATGAATTATAAATTTTTTTATGTTTTTGTTATACATAAAAAAAATTGTATAAAATTATAGTATATTTTATGAAAAAAGTTACAAAAATATAAAAAAAGTTTTGCAAAGAAGTTTTCATTAAAACTTAGGGAAGAAGTTTGTAAAAAAAATTTTGAATTAGATGTACTAACTCAAAAAAATTACAAGAATAATTAATATCTAAATATTTAAATCTTAGTGAAAGATTAATCAGTACAATAAAAAAAATAGGATGAATTTATCAACATAATTTATCCACCATTAAATAGATTGTGAAAATAACCCAAACTCCACATTTATTACATTTATGTATTAAGATAGTTAATTTTTTTAGATATTATTCTTGTTCTTATTAAGGAATAAAGTGAAGTAAAAAATGGGATATCATCCCTTATTTATATTGGAATTAGAGCAAAAGTAAAAATTGAATTAAGATTAAAATACACTAAAAAAAATTCTTACACAGATCACAGTTTCCTTTTCCTAGCTGTCAAAATCTCAAGAAACAAATGAATTGTGAGGCTGTGAGCAATAATGGAGATCTAGAAGACTGCAATTTTCAACATCTTCATGCGGAAGAGGTCCATGACCTAATAATAACTCAATTTTAGCCTTAATTGAAAATAAAAAAATATATCTAATAATATAATCTTGAAGTTTTTACCCCAAAGATATAAAGGTAAATGTGTTATATTGAAAATAAAAAAAAAATCTAATAACATAATTTTGAAGTTTTTACCCCAAAGATATAAAGGTAAACAATCCCACCTTGCGACTCTAATCATATAGATAAAAACAAGAGGAATTCTTCTACAAAATTAGTGTACAAAAGTTATATTAACTCAATCAATAAATTTCATTATTATTTATAAAAAATATTATTAACAAATTTTCTCTCAATTATTTTTATTGATAAAAATGAAGTGTTTATTTGAGTACATATAATTTTTGTACAAGAAATTTACAAAAGAATAAGAATCTCCCAACAAACAAATAAAATAAAATGATTGGTTAGGTTAATAGAATATTTATACATTAAATTTATTTAAGAATCTCTCTTAATATAATCCAACAGGGGATATTTCTTACTTTGGAATAAGAAAGAGAAAATAATTTATAAATTTAGTTCATAAAAGTTATGTAAATTTAATCAATTATTTTATTAGTAATGAGTAATCATTAATAAATTTTCTTTTTTATCTTTTATTAATAATAATGAAGTAAATTATTGCTAAAATTTAATTCAACTTCATTTGAGAAAGTGAGATATGTATTTTTATTATTATTATTTTGAGTTTATTATATTAAAAAATTAAAAAGAGTCACATGTGATTTATTTTTTTATTTTTTACTGAAAATTTAATTTTTTAAAAATTTTAAAAAATTATATATGAAACTCAAAATTTTCAAAAATTACGATGGATTAGATTTTATTTCAAGGGATTATTTGAATTTTTTCAATTTGATTTTTAATAGCCACTAAAAAGTGCTACCAGGAATTGCGTACACGAGTGATTCGTATATGAGATAAGCTCAAACTTTGCTTGCTTCCGAGGTAGGATTCCCACTTCCCTTTGCTTGTAGAATTATTATTATTATTATTATTATTATTTTAGCAACTATCAGTTCACAAAAGTGCTAATATTACAACTGAGAGTGGGCCAGGGCTGGAGAAGACATTGAAGAACACAAAACTGCTTTGTCCAAAAATATTTAATTTTGAATTTAAATTTCTTATTATCAATACAGAACTTTTTATATTCACAGTAAGTATAAACTGTCGCATCTTAAAAAAAAAAGGCAAATACAAAAAATCTATTAAATCTAGGATGGTTGAATTTTACCATCATGATTTTATAATTATAAAAATTAAATTAGATAATAAATTTTTTATTAAAAACATGAAAATAAGTTCAAAATTGTGTAAAAATATAATATGTTAAGCTAACATGTAATAATAATGTGATTTTTATTTTAAAAATTCATGAAAAAGATAAAAACGATTAATTGAGTGGATGATAGATGTTAATTCTAAGGTTCTATATAATTTAAAATTTTGATTCTAATTTTTTAAAGTTGTAAAGATAAAATCTAACCATCTTAAAATTAGAGGAACTTTCTTGCATTTTTACCCAGAAAAAAGACATGAATAATTAAAATTTCTTATTATAGTAATATACGTTTAACATTTTTCTTACATGATATACCAATGCATGAACAAGTCATGGGATGAAAAATAATTTTTGTTGTCATGGTCAAATTCTTTCAATTTTTCATTTTTCTTGTGAATTTTAATAGTTTCAAATATTAATTTTATTTATTTTAGAAAGATTTTTAATTTGTTTAAAGTTAAGAAATTTAAGATATATTATTTTATTTATTTGATGTGAAATTCTAAATGAATGACTTTAATATTATAAATGAAATTTATTTTAATGGTCATAAATAAAGGATTTTGGTGTTTGAATGTGGACAAAGATTCAAGAATGGAATGTAGGTTATTATGGCCGGTATTATACTTACATTAGAGGTTAAGGGTTTTGGATTCTATATAAATACCTCCATTGATCATACAAGTGAGGTATGCAAAATATTACTTGGATGAAAGTAGTAATCTAATCACTTGTAAAAAATTTCATATTAAGATTATTCTCATTGTATCTTTTGACTTACATTGAGGATTGAGTACTTTAAATATATGGAAAAAAACTCATAATATGTGAAGAAGATTCATGACTTTTGGAGATAGTTCATGATCTTTGGAAAAGTTTGAGACTTATGGAAGAGATTTGTGACTTAGGAAGGGATTTGAACCTTTTAAGGATTAAGAAGAAATTTTATCCTAGAGAAGGTCCTCTTGAAAGTCATAATCTTATGATATCATTCAATACTTTTTATGATTATTTTCCTTATTTTATATTATGTGAGTATCTATTATTTCTTACAATTGCAAGTGATTGAACCTCTGCATAATATATGATTATTATATAATCTTGAAGGATATAATATTGTATTAATTTTTCCTTCGTTAATTACATATGATACTGTTCGTTCTAAATTGTAAAATCCCTTATGGCTAATGCAATTGTTGTGTTTTGTTATTGATTATATATTTTGATTTTCTATTGATAATAACATTATTATTATTTCATGTTTCATTGAATCTCCAACAAGTAATGCGAACATATGAGTACCTTGATTTTACATTTTCTAGTTTTTATTATTGTTTTATGTTTTACAAAATCCCCAACAGATAATGCAGATATATGTGAATTTTGATTGTTTAATACTTTTATTATCATTTTATGTTTCACAAAATCCCTAATAGATAATGCGGATATGTATCTTTTGATAATTTTCATAAGCATCCAATGGGTAAATGGAAATTATTAAACTTCTAAAAACCTAATTTTCTTTGTCACGAATACCCAATTGGTAATGATTGTTTTAAGGTAATGTGAATTGAGAATATCTTTTTCTATACCTAGTGGTGAACCTGTGTTTATTGATTTTCTCAAATTTAATGTATTGGATGGTATTAATTATGCAGATTGGGAATAAAGAGTTGATATACTCTTAACCTCATATAATTATAATGATATAAGTTATGTATAATATGCACCTATGCACCTATCTTTCCCTACCAAATGACTAGTGAGAATAATATGGTTAATGATAGTGAATAACATGAAAGAGACTTTGAAGAGTCATAATAATTGGAAAATAGTTATTGGCATTCCCAAATCTAATGGTAAAATTACATTTTTAATTGAGAAAGTGTGAGCAGAGGAATTAATTCCTTAACCTCAAAATTGAAGAACATTTGATACTATATTAAGTGACAGTGATCTTAATAAAACATTTTGTATAACTAATTTCTGCACATAGATTATAAAAAAAATTATATAATTGGAGGTTAAATAAAAAAATGGGTCTAATTCTCATGTGAATAATTTGATGAAAAGATTCACTAGATTAAAATATGTAGAATGATTGATGTGAGAAAACATGTGAATGAATATGTTATTATAGATGATAAGAAGTTTTAAGTTTTGTGATAAAATTATAAATAAGAATTATTATCTCTACTATCATAAAATCTATGCCAAAATTATATATGTTTATTGATGATTTTATATATTAGTTGAGTTTCGTTAGAAAGTTTAACCATAATCTTATTTGTGAGTTTGATCACCAAAATGATAGAAAGGTTGTTAAAATATGAGAGAATTATCAAATTTGAACTTTCAATTAATAATTGAAAGCAGATAAGAGTTTTAACAGTAAAATAGATGAAATCTTAATTTTAAAATTATATAAATTTTTTTTATCTAAAGAATAAGATGATTATTATATAGAGAATATGCTTTCATTATAACAAATTTGGCTACATTAGAAAGGATTATTGTATAAAAAAATACAACAAAAGAGAGCCTAAATGAAGTGAGTCTTTTCTATGATAAGTCTTTTGGTTGGTAGACTGATTCAGTAATTATAATTCATATATTTATTGATTGCCATGGGTTTATGAAAATAAAGGAAATTGATGTTGGAGATAAAAGTTCATCGTATATTAATGAGATGAAATTGTATTACAAGGATTTAGAACCTTGAAAATATATCAAGTTAATTTATATGGATATATTATAGGTGAATTTTCTAATATGTCATATTTTGTTTTGGTCATATTAGTAAGGATATTGATTAAAAACAACTTGTTAGAAATGATGAGAAAAATGAATTTATTATTTGTGAAAGATGTTTATACAGAAAAAATGATAATTTCCTTTCTCCTCAAAGACTATTAAAAGTGAATATATGTTATGGGTATTTTTGAAGCAATGTAAAATGGGCAGGCAAAGGCCCAACATAAGACGAGTTCAACCAGAAGAGCCCCAGACTGTTCAAGAACTGAGGTCACTTAGCAAAGGTACCAACTCACCGATTATGAGTTCAGGACGTAGGACAAGACCATGACTCCAGCTCATTGAGGACAAACTCCTAGCTTATTAGTCGAAACGTCCTACCCCAGCCATTTTCCAAAAGACTCATCTTGGATTGAACATAAGTATGAGATCAACTAGGATGGCCAGCAGATCACTTAGTGTAAGCCTAGCTTGCCAACTGACCGACTCAACCTTGAGCCCGGAACTCTAAAATCTAGTCAGCAACTAGAGGCACACATTCACAATCGACAAGTCAGCCCTTAAAATCAACACATCAGCCCCCAAACCGACACATCAACCTCCAATAGTCTGATAGTAAATGGCCAAGCATTTATTGCTCAATATGGCAGAATAGACATATTTATAATTTATCAAATTATACTTGTAACCCTCATCACCTCTATAAATAGGTAGAAAAATCATTGTAATAAGGGGGATAGTGAAAATTATATGTAGAAACTCTATCAGGATAGTAAGAGAGCTTATGTATCATTACTTTGCTGAAATACATTGAGAAACCACCGTACAAAAGCAAATATAACCATCGTGGATGTAGGGGTCAAACTGACTTTAGTTGAATCACAATAAAAAACTTTTGGTATTCATTGTTCCTCCTTGTCTCTCATTCTTTTCCTTGCTCATATACTGCTTTCCTTGCTCATATACGTACTTGCAACTTACAGTTTGGGGATATACTGGACTTTACCTGTTGACTGATTTTTACCGTTAACAATATATATATATATATATAATCCAATTGGATATTTGTGGTTATATGAGTGCACTCATTAGAAACAATCATTCTTATTTCATTATATTTATTGATGATTTTCCAAGATTTGAAAAGTAGTATCTTTTATTTAATATGAGCGAGATAATAAAGGTTTTAAGTAATTTAAGTTAGAAGCAGTGAATAACACTTGAAGAAGGTTTAAGAATTTTTTTAAGTGGGAGTGAATATTAATTTGATTTATTTGATGATTTTATAATAAGAATATTATTACTCATTTACTTAGTATGTCATATATAATAGAATGGAGTTTCTAAAAGGTGCAATAAGACCTTATTCAAAATGGTAAGGTCTATTTTGGCTCTTGCCAAATTTTTTTTTATTTTTTGGATGAGTTATTCTCATTATTATTTAAATTCTAAATAAAGTTCTTTTTATGACTATTAGAAAGACTCATTGTAGGCTTTAGCTTAGTAAGTAATCTAAGTTAAATTATATGAAAGCATAAGGATTGTGTTGCTTATATTATTATATTTGATCTTATTAAAGATAAACTTATACCAAAACCAAAAAGATGTTTAGTGGTTATCCAAAGTAATTAAAATGGCATAAGTTGTATGATCCAAGAGATAAGATAATCATTAAGAATATGGATGTGAAATTTATTGAAGAACATTTTGATTATAATAATTCTCAAAGACAAGTCATTCTTGAGGAAATTATGATCCAATTTGTAGTTTCTCAAAGGTTAGTTAAATAAAGAAAAGTGTTTTCTCCTAAAAGAAAAGGTTATTAAGAGGTTATGAGGAAAAGGAAAGAGTGATTAATTTATATCCTAATTAAGCATCTAGATAATAGGATCATATATCTAAGAAGTTATTGAAAGATATAGTTTTGTTTAAAATTATGAGGATTATTGAGTATATATGAAAATAGTGATAGCTAAAGCTAAAATTGTTATTTTGATTCTCTAAGTAGACTATTAGTTTGGGTGGGTGTCCTATGCCAATTTGATTGAGCCCTATCGCATCTAGAACTATACATTCTGTGGATTGGATATAAAGGTTGAATGTTCATCTTATATTGCAT
>JANHAO010028092.1:0-10686 GCA_026873985.1 Saraca asoca
GGGGAGTTTCCTTAACCAAAGGGGAGAAGAAATTTTTGAATTTCACAGCCCTTGGCTGCCCCTATGGCCTAGGAAACCCAACATTTCTAAGTCCCTAAGTTGATTAGTTTTGATGATGAGGTTCTCAATTGAGTTTATTTTATCGTAAAACTTTAGTTTGAAAGTAATTTTGCCTTTTAATGTGATGAATTTTTTCATAGCTTTATGTTTGCTATTAAATTAGGTTAATTTCTACATTAAACCAATTGATTTTTTTTTATGATAGTCACATTCATTTAATAACTTAAAAAAAACATATATATATATCTAGGGTTGTGTGATCCTTACAACATGTTAATGGTTTGACAATATGCCAATTGCTCTAAATATTATGGGGTCTTTTGTTATGCTTTTATAGGTCTGATTCAACTAATTTTAATAAAAAAATCTGATTAATTTAAACACTTGTATTTCATATTTTTTTTACCATAATTTTCCAGTTAAAATACTTCATGTTCCGCATACCTAAAGTACGCTGGAAAATATGATTTTGTACTAGTTGCTCTTTGCTCTCTACCATAATCCTACAATTATGTTCCAGTTGATTTTGCTTGATATATTTCACTATTTTGAAATGAATTGTATTGTGAATATGTTGCATTAGTTTCTAGATTTGTGCTAAATGCTTTGTTTCTTTGAAAAGTCCAGAAAAGGATGAAATGTTTAAGTTGCTCTTTACATACTGACCCAGTACAGTACTGTAAAATTCTATATAATTATGATTTCATAGGTTGCTCCTTGCCTTTGCCAAATCATGTTGACTTAGCAAAGCAATATTCTAACTAGAGAAAATTTGAAAGAGCAACACAATGAGCCGGCCAATTGTACCTTAATGATGACAACTCAGCAAAGACCATTGTCCCAATTGAAAGAGCAAGATACTCCAATTCCAAGGTCACTAAATCAAAAGTGACAATTCATTTGACTTATAAAAGGAGCAAACTACTTGACTTGGAACCCAGGTTGATGAAAATGCTCTTTGATGTCAAGCTTATCTATAAAAAGGGGAGATGTTCTTCACTTGAAATCATTCAAGCAAATCTTCTTTCCTCTCTAAGAAGGATTATATCTATAGGCTCTCCAATTTCTTTCAAATCTTCTTTATAGATTTTCACTTGCAAATCTACTCTTGTAAGAGTTTGAGAAATATTGTTGTCTCTTTAAACAAAACCCTTTTTATTCTTGAGAAATGTAAAAGGTTCACTAGCTAGGATTTGAGTGTGAATGAAACACTTCTAAGAAATCTTGTAACTAGGAATTGTGCCTTAGTGTGAGGCTAGAAATCCTCAAGGTGTGAGGTGAGATTGCTTGAGTCCTTGAAAGGTCATGTGAGAAATATTATAAGGGATACTCAAAAGAAAAAGTCTTAGTGGATGACCCTCAAGGTTCCAATGGTCCTTGAGAGAGAAGTAGACCTAAAGGAATGGTTTCCCTTTGGAGCACCAAACCTATATACATTGATGTTATTATTCTCTTTCTCTACTCTTTAATTTTCATGTACTTTAACTTGTTTATCTTTATATGCTATTTAGTTGATCTTTCATATACTTGTCAATTACTTTTTGCAAATGGGAAAGTTTTTTTAAAATATAAACTTGCATTTTAAACATTAGTTCACCCCTCTTCGTGTGTTTATCCTATCACAATTCATTTTTCTTGTATAATGAAGCCAATTTCTCTATTCATGTAGTTCAAGCCACACAAATAAGGAATATAGTCCTTTGGTTCCAAATCTTAGACTAAACTAGGGTCATTTGCTTTTGACGAGTTCATATGGCCTACTCTAATTGTAAACAAGTTAGTAGGAAATAATTTCTCATCTAGAATAGGTTTGCCTTCAAGGTTGATTGTCTTCATGGTGGTTATCATGGTAGACTTAATAGTTGTCAGTGACCAATCTGGGTGAGAGCTCTTAAGTAGAGCCACAAAGCCATTCAAATATGGACATGACATGGAAGTACTAGATAATAGAGCAAATGTTGTACACTACATGATGTGTTGTAGACAAAGGAGATGGCCAAGCTACTAGAATATTCAAGCCTAGTTTGATAATATCAAGCTTCAAAATTCCAGGACTTGCCACACTTGGTCCTTGAGATGAAAAAGGAGCCAACATAGGAGTAAATGTGTTTTCAATTACAACTCGTTTAAACAAGATCATAACCTTTGGTTTCAAAGTTAAGTTTATGTATACTTTGATTCTTAACCTTATGGCATAACTCATATATGCTACAGGAAGAACATCTACATCAGGTCTTGTCATATAGCCAGTGATGTCTATGTTTAGGAGAATCATTACAACTCCACTAGCATTTTGGATAGTTTGTCCTTGCTAAATTCTTGAAATCATGCTATTATAAGTACATACAACTACCTTTTTTATAACGTTAACATGTTTTAGCATCTCAAGAATGCAAGCATTTCCATTCAAGTCCACTAAAGGTAGTAATAAAGAAGATTTCAAGTCTTTGGTTTGGAAAAGGGATTAGCCATCAAATTCTTCTTCATTTCCCAGCTTTATTATCAAAACCATGCTTCTATCAGTACTGCTTGCTCTGATTGCAAGAAGCCAAGACACTTCATTTAGTATGGATTCATGTAACAAAATCATAGCACAACCAAGTTATACTAACCCAAGATCACTAACCAAAGAAAGAAGATAAAATAACCATAAATTCAGAACAAATACAAAAGATATAGATAACAAGAAATAATGAAGAAACTTTTTATTTATTGGTGAAAACTTGTTTAAAATATTATACATATCAAAAGACATATATTTATAAACTTCATAGATGACTCTAGAACTAACCAAATTAGGTTTAACCCTGGACTGTAGTAATTTCTAGATGATTGTTAGCATTTCTTAAAATACTAAGTCTACACTAATAACTCAGCAAATACATCATCAAAAACTTAGATAGAAATGAAAAGACTTTTGGATAAATACTTTTAATATCCTAAAAAAGTAAATCATTTTGATATTCTCAACACTCTCCTTTAAAGTGATTTTTTTATACCACTCTAAGCTTTTCCCTTAGTAGCTCAGATTGTCCTTTATAGAGTGACTTAACGAAAATGTTTGCAATAATTTCTTGACTACAAATTTCTATAACTTGAAAAATGCCATCTAGAATTTTTTTCATGGATGAAATGATGCTCAAGCTCAATATGTTTAGTTTTTGCATGCTACACTAGATTAGCAGCAAGTTTTATTGCACTTTGGTTGTCACTGAAAATTGTGACATCAATTTACCCCCTTTTGGTGTATTTATCCTATCACAACTCACTTTTTCTTGCATAATGAAGCCAATTTCTCTATCCATGTAGTTCAAGCCATATAAACAAGGAATATAGTCCTTTGGATCCAAATCATAGACTAAACTAGGGTCATTTGCTTTTGATAGGTTCATATGGCCTACTCTAATTGCAAACAAGTTAGTAGGAACTAATTTCTCATCTACAATGGGTTTACCTTCAAGGTTAACCGTCTTTGTAATGGTTATCATGGTAGGCTTAATAGTTGTCAGTGACTAATCTAGGTGAGAGCTCTTGAGCAAAACCATAAAGCCATTCAAATATGGACATGACATAGAAGTACCAGATAATAAAGCAAATATTGTAGCCTCTACATGATGTGTTGTGAAGGAAGGAGACAGCCAAGCTACTAGAATATTCAAGCCTAGTTCGATAATATCAAGCTTCAAAATTCTAGGACTTGCCACATTTGATCTTTTAGATGAAAAAGGAACCACTATAGAGTAGATATGTCTTCAATTACAGTTCCTTTAAACAAGATCATAACCTTTGCTTTCAAAGTTTAGTTTATGTATGCTTTGATTCTTAACCTTATGGCATAACTCATATGTGCTATAGGAAGAACATTTACATCAAGTCTATATAGCCAGTGATTTCTATGTTCAAGAGAATCATTACAGCTCCACTAGCATTTTGGACCACTTATCCTTAGTTAATTCTTGAAATCATGCTATTATAAGTACATTTAACTACCTTTCCAATAACATCTCAAGAGTGCAAGTGCTTCCATTCAATTCACCAAAAGTAATAATAAAGAAGATTTTAAGTTTTTGGGTTAGAAAAGGGATTGGCCATCAAATTCTTCTTCATTTCCCCACTTTACTATTAAAACCACACTTCTATCAACACTACTTGCTCTAACTGTGAGAAGCCATGACACTACATTTAGTATGGATTTATGTAACAAAATCATAGTGCTACCAAGTTACACTAGCCCAAGATTGCCAACCAAAGAAGGAAGATAAAACAACCATAAATTCAAAACAAATGCAAAAGATATAGACAACATAAAATAATGAAGAAATTTTTTATTTGTTGCTAAAAACTTGTTCAAAATATTATACATATCAAAAGACACACATTTATAGACCTCACAGATTACTCTAGAACTAACCAGGTTAGGTTTAACCTTGGACTATAGTAATTTCTAGATGACTGTTGGCATTCCTTAAAATACTAGGTCTGTACTAATAACTTAGCAAATACATCGTCAAGAACCTAAACAAAAATGGAAAGATTTTTGAGTAAATACTCTTAATATTCTAACAAATAAATCACTTTAATATTCTCAGTACTCTTCTTTAAAGTGATTTTTTTATACCACTCCAAGTTTTTCCCTTAGTAGCTCAAATTGTCCTTTATAAAGAGACTTAGTGAATATGTTTGCAAAATTTTCTAGACTACAAATTTCTGCAACCTGAAAAGTGACATCAAGAGTTTTTACATGGATGAAATGATGCACAAGCTCAATATGTTTAGTTCTCACATAATACACTAGAGTAGTAGCAGATTTTATTATACTTTGGTTGTCTCCAAAAATTATGGTTGCCTTGATAGTAAAAGGATGAACATTTTAAAAAATTCCTGGAAGCCAAACACATTCTTGAGCAACAAGAGAGGCAACCTTGTATTATTTCTTTATAGTTAAAAGAGAAACAATATCTTGCTTTTTATTGCACCAAGACACACTTGAACCTCCACAAATAAACACATAATGAAAAGTTAACCTTATATCATCCAAATATCCTTATAGGTCAGCATCTATATAGCCAAATAAAGAAAAATTAGCTCCCTTATTGTAGAGTAATCACATGTCTAATGTAGAATTAACATATTTCAAAAATTTCTTTGTAGCCTCCAAGTGTGGCTTCCTTGGTGCTTGCATAAATCTACTAATAACTCCAAATGAAAAGGAAACGTCATGCCTTGTGATAGCTAAATATATTAGACTACCAATAAGAGAACAAAAAATTTGAAGATTGAGTAAGAGAGACACTTTAACATTTTTAAGCCTTATATCGACATCAAGTAGAGTAAATTGTATCTTTGCTTTGTTGATTCCAAATCTATCCACAAGCTTTTTAGCATAGCTCCTTTAAGACATAAAAATTCTATCCTTCAAGTTTTCCACTTCCAAGCCAAGGAAGTGATTTAATTCTCCCAACCTCTTCATTTCAAATCAAATAGAAACTTTTCTTGTAATTCAGCTACTTCCTTTTCATCATTGCCCATGATAATCATATCATCAACATAGAGAAGAACAATAACATGCAAATTTTTATACTTTTTAATAAACATGCTATAATCTAAATTGGAAGCCACATAACCAAAAAATGGCAAGTATTCAACAATCTTATCGTACCAAGCTCTTAGAGCTTGTTTCAGCCCATAGAAAGCCTTCTTAAGCTTACTCACATAATTAGGATAAGTAGAACAAATATAGCTTGGTGGCTGATCCTTATAAATATCTTTATTAACCTCCTATATAGAAAAGAATTTTTCATTTTACATTAAGCTACCATAATTTCTAGCGATAACATATTGTCAATGTTAAGACAACTCACACAGAAGTTATCTTTGCCATAGAACTTAAAATTTCTTCATAATCTTGCCCCTATTTTTGAGAAAATCCGCAAACAATCAATTATGCTTTGAATTTATCAATGCTACCATCAGTTTTTCTCTTGATTTTATCCACCAATTTGCAAGGAATAGGTTGAACATCCTTGGGTTAAGCAATAAGAACCCAAGTTTCATTCTTTTAAAGAGTATTCATCTCTTCATCCATAGCATATTCCCAATCCTTAACACTTTTAACTTCATCAAGACAAAAAAGTTGTTCTTCATCAATTGGATTAGTAAAGAAATAAGAATATGTAACTACAAAGTTTTCTTCTTGGTAACAGACTGGTTTAATAATATTTCTTTTTAGTCTTAAGTTTTTGGTTTCTGCATATGTGCTATTAATTTTCTCTTACCTTGGAGAGATACAAGAACTAGAGCTCCTTCTTTCATGCTGCTCCTCTAATGATGAGTTATTTAAAGCCAAGGATAACAATGATACCTTAAATTCCAGATTGCTGGAATTATCTTTCTCAATTGAAATCTCATTAACAACATAGTATGAAGAAACGTCATCAAATACAACATCCCTTGAGATAGTATATTTGTTTGTTGATGAATCCATGCATTTCCAACCCTTTCTCCCTTCATCATTGGCAATATATAGGTATTTCCTTACCTTTGCATTAAGCTTAGTCCTTTATGACTCTAGCATAAGAACATAACAAATAGAACTAAAAACCCAAAAATTCTTGATAGTGGATTTTTTTTTCAAATAGCAACTCAAAAGGAGTCTTCTTGTGTATAGGACTAAAAGGTAGATAATTAATAACATAAACAAACTTCATACCCTTTGCCCATAAGGCCTTGGGTACATTTTTTGCATAAATCTAGCTTTTACAAGTCTTCACAAGGTGCCTAATCTTCTTCTCAATCACACATTTTGTTGTGACATTTTTGCACATGAAAACTCTCTTTCAATGTTATGATTCTTATAAAAAGAAAGGAACTCTTTGGAAGTAAATTCCCCTTCCATTATTAATCTGTAACCTTTTGATTTTCTTCTCAAGTTCACCTTTTACAAGAGTTTTGAACTCTAAAAATCTAGAGAAAACTTCTGACTTGTGTTTCACAAAATAAATCCAAGTGAACCTTGAAAAATTATCAATAAAAGTTAACATATTATGAAGATTATGAGACTTCCCATATTGGCAACCTTCACAAACTTAACCTCCATCAAAACTAGTTAAATTAGGCAACCTATTTACAAAGCTTTTCTACACTATAGCATTGAATTTGGACATGTTAACATGGCCAACTCTAGCATGCCATATAGATGCATTATCATTGCTACCCAACTTTTCAATATTAGTATTGGAAGCTAACAAAACAAATAAATCTTCAACCCTTTTAATAATGTAAACTATATCAACTTTTAACTCCTTAATATTCCAAAGAATTTTAACATCATAAGGACCAAATAATAAATAATTACCTTTATCTACAATACTGGCTACTGAAAAGAGTTTCTTTTTTACTTTAGGAACATGATAAACATTATTGAGTTTGATTGAGTCATCTTCCTTGCTCTTGATCACCACACTTCCTTTTATCTCCACAGAATAAATTGTGTTATCTACTATAATGATTCCACCTTTTCCTTTATAAGGACGACAACCTAAAATCATTAAATCATTTTCAATTGAATGATGACCACATCCAAAATCTATGATCCAATCCCTGTTAAAGTTGATAGAGTCCTAAGTATTTGTGTCATTTTTTGTCATGAAGCGCTTGTCCCAATCTTCATCTTGTTTCTTCATTTCTGCTACATTTCTTTCTTTCAAGTCACATAATAATTTTTCTTAATATGGCCTTCTTACCACAATGACAACATTTGATGTTTCACTTATAATCTTTAGAAGGTTCATTGGTATATTTGTTATGATTCCTAGAAACTTCATTCATGAAGGCTTGTCAAACTTCTTCTCTTTTCATTTGAAAATCTTCTTCTTTGCAAGCAAGGCATTTCCTCCATCATCTTTTACCAAGGCACTAACCATATGCATGGCCAAAGACTCTTGTGAGGACAAGATATTCTCAGGCTCCTCTAAGGATGATTGTCAAGCCCGCACTTGAATTGATATAACAAAAGGAGTATATTCTAATTTCGAGCCACGAATAATGTGGCACTTTATCCTTGCTTGAGAAATGGGCTCTTCTAGAGCTAACATAGAAATTTTTGAACATAGGTTCTTAATTTTTATCACCTTGCTTGGCATTAGCCAACTTATTCTTGAGCAATTGTAACCTTGCCTTATTCTTTTTGTTAAATAATCTATCAAAGGTCTCCCAATTTTGACTTGTTGATGTAAAACTAACAATATGATCATACAATAAATGGGAAATTAGTCTCTTCAAAACAAACTTAGCCTTGTCATTCTTTTTCTTCTATTGCTTAAGTTTTTTAAGACTCTTGTAATCAACATTATCATTAACTTCTACAAGAGTAGTGTCATCTCCACTTACTACATCTCATAAGTCTTCACCAACTAGATACAACTCTAAACACATCCTCCATGCCTTATAATTCATCTAGTTTAGTAACTTTGCACCAAACTAGTCCCACATCCACTAAAATCCATCTATTGGAAACTTGACTGAATATTTTCACTAAAAGATCCTACTTAACACCAATAACTTCTTTAAAGCTCTGATACCATGTAACAAAATTGTAGTGTAACTGAGTTACAATAGCCTAAGATCACTAACTAAGGAATGAAGATAAAATAGCTACAATTTAGAACAAATCTAAAAGATATAGACAATGGAAAATAATGAAGAAACTTTTTATTTACTGGTGAAAACTTGTTTAGAGTACTATACACATCAAAAGACAAATATTTATAGACTTCATAGATGACTCTAGAACTGACCAAATTAGGGTTAACCTTAGACTAACACAAGATAGTAATTTTTCAAATGACAGTTGGCATTCCTAAAAGACTACTTAGTAATTGTAGTAATAACATAGCAAATACTTGCATCAAGAACCTAGATAGAAATGAAAGGACTTTTGAATAAATATTCTTAATATTCTAAAGAAAAAATCACTTTGATATTTTGAACACCATAATTAGGATAACTATTGCTAGCAACAACATTCACAAAGATCCCTTTTTTATTGCAACAAAAGATCCCACAACCATCTCATTGTTGAAGTAGTCACGGGAAGATGTAGTTGTGGATAAAAAGATAGCATTGAATCCATCTTCAATGGCAGTGTCAAACTCAAACATCCAGTAACTTTCAAGACAATCTTGAGGATCACATGCTTTATTTTTAAAATATTTGTCATTTTAAAAAATAAAATAAAATTTATTTAAATTGGTAGTAATCATATTTTTATTTAATTAGTTATCATTTATTTTCATTTCATATATTTAAAAATATAAAAAATATTGAAAATATAAAAAAATTAATTTCATTTGATATTTATAATTAAATTTTATTTGAATAAAATTAGTTTGTTATCATTATTTTTATATTTTTTAAAAAATTTATTTATCTCTTTCTTTTTGTCATTTATTCTCATTATTTTACATTTTATCGATATTGAAAAAGAGTTTTATCTAAATTTAAAATTTCATTAATATTTATTTTTATTTTATTGTTATTTAATTATATCCAGTATTTTGCATTGGTAGGTTAAGATTTATTCTTTAACTTATTGTTTTTTTTTCATTATCTTCAATATTTTGCATTCTTAGGTTAAGATTTATCTTTTATCTTATTATTTTCATTTTTCTTTTTCTTTTTCTTTTTATTTTTCTTTTTCTTTTTTCTGTTAGTTATTTTCAATATTTTGCATTGTTAAATCACATTTAAGTACTTCTAAAAAATATAAAAAAATCTTTAATTTGTTTTAACATACATATAAAAAAAGAAGAAATATAGAAGTAGATTATAATTTTTTATTTTTATTTTTGTTTTATTTATTTATCACTTGATTTTATCTTTTAGTTATCTTTAGAATGGACAAAAATATTAAAGATAATTATTATGAAGGAGAGGATTCATCGCTCCCCAATTTGTTATCCTTTAGAAAGGACATAAAAGTTGAAGATAATTTTATTCAAGAGATGGTTCATGCTTCCTTAATTAGTTATTTTTTTTAGTTTTTTTAGCTGAAACACAAATATTGCAGATAATTATTATGAAGGAAAGAGTTCATCATTCCTCAATTATAAATAGAGAGGAGATATAAAAAAAATCATAGAGAGAAAAATAAGATAGAAGCGAGAGTTGGAAAGGAAATAACTTTGAGAGTTGAGAGTTTTAATTGATGATGCTTCGAGGGAAAAAAAAAGGATCCATCATTTGAGAAAGCAAAAATTGTTTGTACTTCATATTACTAAAGGATCGCATAACATCATATGTCGCAGCGGAAATAAAAATTACAATCTTAGATAGATCTATTTGTATTTAAAATTCATTCTAATAACAAAGTAGGTAAGATCAAATATCTGAAAAATTTGATGATTAGTCTATTAATGAACTTCGAACAGACGAAGTCTTTATATGTATCCATACCTAGAATAAATCCTGCTTTCAACTCTTTGATGATGGCTTATGAAAAATCTGAAAAACCTTTCTTCAAGAAAAAGAGAAAAATAATTTTCTCTAACACTTCTCTCGTACAGGGAACCTTTCACTTATTTCTTCTATTTCCTTTCAAGTGGACGGACGCATACTCACACGAAAAAA
>JANHAO010028093.1:0-10697 GCA_026873985.1 Saraca asoca
GAGTTAGAGGCCCAGGTGTCAGAGAACCAGCAAACCGTCTCTCTTCTGATGAGTGAGATGACTGCAATTAAGCAGCATCTTTTCATGCCTGGCCAGAGTCCTTCCGTAGCTCTGCATTCTTCTCAGACTCCTTCAGTTCCAGCCCCTACTGTTGATCAGGATGAGGAGCAGGAGGCAGATGATGCTGATGACGCTGCCTTAAGGGACGACTGATTGTTTATATATTTATATTATTTGTTATTATGAATATTGTTATAATAAAATTTTTTAATATTATTTATTATATACATTTTTTTTTATATTGCATATTATTTATTGTTTACAGTTATTTTTTTAATTTCATATGCTGTTTTATTAAATTGATTAGTATATAAAATTAAAAAAAAATTATTAATTTTTTTTTTATTTTTAATGGTTCCAATGGATATTCACCAATTGATAATTTTTTTTAAATAATTTAAAAAAAATAAAAATAAAACAAAATCCAACGAAATAATCCGTTGGAATAAACTTTCCAACGGATTATATCATTTGTGAATTCCATTGAAATAATTACTCCAATGAAATTATTCCGTTGTAATTTCCGTTAGAATTAGTAGTCTGCGAGAAATCCCAATTGATATTCCAACAGTATTTGTCCGTTGGATTTTCCATTGGACTAAAAAATCCGTTGGAATAATCCGTTGGAATTGGAAATTTCAACAAAGGGTTTTCCAACGAATATAATACGTGGCAATTTCCATTGGAATTTCGGTTTCCAACGGATTTTCCCTAAAATTCCAACGGATTAGTTATGTTCGAATTTTACAAAATTCTTGTAGTGAACAAAACAACATTTCTAGAAAAATCATATGTTTAAATAATAAAATCAGGGGCAAAATTAGTATTTTTTTTTTAAATAAAAAATGCCTTCGACTTATGCCAAACAAGGGCCTGGGGAACAGAAAACACTAAATTAAGGGAAATATAATGAAAATTTAATTTAAAAGATGTTTGTGTAGATTTTTTGAAAATAAAGAGAGGTCTACGCATTTGTTTATATTATTTTTAGGTGAGGTCAAAATATTTTTCAATTTAAAAAACTTAAACCTTGTATAATTTTGTAAAATCCGAATGTAATTTTCTTTTAAAAAATGGAAGAGGGAGGGAGAGGGGTGCATTACCTTCTTTGCCCGTTTGAGATAACGACAGTTTTTAATTACCAAAGGAAGGTGTAGGCTAGTCATAATGTATTAGTAACCTATTACAAAATTCCAACTGTGCACATTCGCTCGGTTATTTGTTTTAGGAAAAGTTCAGCAAATGTATCATATTTTTTGAAAAATTAAATTTTGAGACAACAAACATAGAAGAAAACATTTTCACTACCTAAACCAAAATTTGGTGGTATGATGCTATCTATTTCTAATGTTGTAAAAGAGTGTTATGTTGGACTTTTTCGAATAACCATAGTTTAATTAAATCATATGTTATTAGATTAAATAAATATTACACCTAATTATTATGGGTTAATTAATTATATAATTAAATTATTGGACCTGTAATGATACCTAGACCATTGATAGATTTTAATGGTATGAGCCTTGTCATTGACCCAATGATAATGAATTAGTTGGCTCAGTAAGATTACAGTAAGACAGATCCCCACTTATATCTTAGTAGAGTTATAATTGTCTTATTGAGACTATAAATATAGTTTTCTTCTCCATTTTCTCTATTACAGCTATAAGGAGTGAACATGTTAAGGAGTGTTTTGCTATCATAGATTCTTACATAATATCAAGTATGATTTTATTGCTGTTAATTAAATTTATATGTATAAATATGATGCATTATAACATGATTCAATAAATTTATTAATTTGGTTATTATGATTTATCATAATTATTTTCAACAATTGGTATCAGGCCCAAATATTTCCTTTCATATTACAAAACTTAAATTTGTGCAATTTTTATTTAATGAGTTTATGCAATTAAATTGTTGAAAATCCATAGTATACGATGAGAAAAAATTATGGGTTAAACATTAAATTTTTTTTTGCCTTTTTTTGTATTGTTTAATTGTATAAATTGTTTATGAACTTTAAGAATTTTGAGATGGAATCACAAAATGAATTAATTTAGTTTTTGTAGAAAATTTGATTTTTTGAATTCAAATAATTTAAAGAGATATTTTCAAATCAATTTATGATTTGATTTCAAGAGTATGTGATATATAAAATACACAAATCAATTTGAACAAATATTGTTCAAAACTGAATTTTTTTAAATTCATTTTTTTTGTTGTTAGAAGATTGTTTTGTCAAAATCCAGCCTAATTGTTGGAGATTTATTCAAATTGATTCATGATTTTATACTAAAATAATTAGACCAAGAAAAGTCTTCAATCAATTTATGAAAATTCGAACACAATTAACATCAATTTTAAGGATGTTCCACTCAAGGAGCCCAATGAAGGTTCATTACTTTTCTTGTCAAAATTGCATTAATATTTTTTCTATGATTTTGTGAAATTGATAAAGAGATTAGTTTTAAATGAATTTGGATAAAGAAACACATACAAAAATTATTTAAAATATGATTGAATTGAATGAGTTTACATACCAGATTGGGTTTGATTACATAACTGGTCACTCGCGCTAGTAGTGTGTGGAGGCCACACACTGTTATAGAGGTGATGGATGGTGATAAAAAATTATATCACTGATCTCCACTCTTTGAGTTCTATTTGTAATAATTTTTTTTAGATTTTTTTGAAAACAAAAATATTTTATTTATTTTTTACTCAATTTATTTGAGTAATTATTTAAAAATATTTAGGCTAAAAATTTTCTTATGTGTTTGCAACATATTAGACTACTATTTGTAATTTTTTTTGGAAATAAAATTATTTTAATTATTTTTTCTCATTTTTTTAATTGTTAATTTGATATTAATTTGGTTTGAAAATTTTGCCATGTATGTTTGTATGCATAGAATTAAGGTTACGTAGAAATCATATTGCTCATGTTATTGGGGCATGAAAATTATTATATAATTTTTACATATTATACTACTATATGTAATTTTTGTGGGCTGATTTGATGTCATTTACACATTTGAATATTTTTTGAATTATTGCATGTAAATTTGTAAAATTATGTAATAATCAATTTTACTCGTATTATGTCATAAAATTTTGTGCAATTGTGTACTTACTTATCATGAAACTAGTTGTATAAAATTTTGCTAAAATTAAATTTTAGAATTATATCTAGGAGAGTGATATGTTAGTAATATATATGTCCTAATGATATAATATTATTAATATTATTTATTGGTGATAATGTGAGCATTAGGATTGCTTATTATGTTCTTAAAATTTTAAATATCCTATTGGTGTTAGGTTTTAGGAATGTAGTATTCAATCTTTGTGTTGTATTATGAAGCCTTAAATGTTCTATTAATGTTAGGTTTCATAATGTAATACTGTTTAAAATTGCATAGTTATTGAGGAAATATTATAGCATAATTATGTTGAATATACAATTTTGAAAATTTATAATAAATTTCATAAATTATTATTTCCTCAATCTTTTGTTACCTATGCAATTGATTACCATGAAGATGATAAATGAGATCAATTATGAGGATTAGGCTAAGTGGAAGATATCTAGGCTAAATTACTGATATCATTTATGACAATCACCAAATTTCATATTCAACATAGAGAGAGGGAGAGCCAAAGATAGATGATGACTTTGCTACTGCACAAGGGCTCTTCGTAAAATGTGGATATACTCTAATAGAGTATACTTGATGATTATGATATATACTAAGGATAAAACCATCATAAAAAACATTGCTAACTTTTCAAATGTCAAAGTGATAATGGATTTTGTAGCTGATAAGTTTGTAAAATAAAATTGTTTAAGATGGTATTAATGGAATTAGTGAGCATATTGTGGAACTAGTATGCTATTATGATTGCTCATGGGTATGAAAGTAGGTACAGAAAACAATTATTTGATTTAGCATGTTTTAGAATATCTTCTAGTTAAGATTGATATTATTTAGATATCATATCACATCCAAGAGGATGAATAAACTTTTAATAAAATGAACTTTATAGTTAGTCAAACAAAAGATGACATGAAGAATTGAAGGATCTTTGTGCTCACTTTATTTCACTTGGATCAAGTATTGAGCGTTGAAATAAATCACACCCAAAGGAACCTAATTTTGAGAAGCAAGAAAGCTTATTTGAATGTGTATCACAATAAATCAAGATATTCTGTTGGCTCTAGTGAGACATTTCATCTAACACTTAGTGGTTAGATGGAGATGCAATCAATTGCATTACAAATTTATTATAAGTGTTAAGAAACAAGAGGAAGCCAAGTGATAAAAGCTGATAGTCGAATTGAAAATGATGGAAAGTGCAAGTTGAATACATAGGAATAGTTGTTGTTTGGAAATTAGAGAGTTAGTCAATTAAATACAATGGCTAGATACAAAAAGATTACAATTAATGTGGAATCCTTAATGCTGTGGAATAAGTGTCCAACTAGTATCTCCACAAAATGATGGAGTGATTAATAAAAGAGCATATTCTTCATGACCTAAACTTATCCCTTTTGATGTATGTATTGATTGCATCAAGGGAGATACTTCTTGCTAGAGTTAGTGGACCAAAATAATAGATGTATTGGAGTTAATTCATGATAATGTAGGTCAATTGATTACGCCAAATACTATGGTTGGATACTAATATTTCACCTTCATTGATGATTGTTCAAGTTTTGGTTAGGTGGGAATATCCATTGAAAAGTTGGAATCCTTAAATTCTTTTGAGGCTTTTAACATTGAGATTGAACTAAAAAGTGATAAAAAAATCATGTGTGCCAATTCTGATAAAAGTGGTAAGTGTTATGAAGATATAATAAACTAATGTAAATTTTGATTATTTAGTAAGATAGCTCCAAGATTATGAATTTTGTTAGGCTAACAATCTTATGCTTAGAATGCTTGAACAGGATTTGATCATAAGAAATTTGAATTACACATTTATAGACATGATCAAATGTATGTTGGCGCATTAAATTTTACTAGACTTTGTATAGGGTGATGCTTTAATAACTACGATGTATATTCTAAATGAAATCCCTAGTAAGTTTGTATTTAAAACCCTATATGATTTTTTGTATGGGAAAGGCCTAGTCTTAGGAATTTCCATGTTTGGGGTAGCAAGGCTAAAGTAAAACCAAATGATCTATTTATTAAGTAACTTAATTCAATGACTATTGATAGTCACTTTGTAGAATGTTGTAATGGCTAAAAAATAGTAGATTTTATTATCTGATCCATACCACTAGGTTTATTGAAGGACCTTGCTTTATTTGTTGGTTAGATAGTGAGAGTAAATGATCATGTAGTATCTCTTTTAAAGAAGCACAAGTTACTATTCCACCAGAACCATCATTGGTTGAAACAAATCGAATTGATTCAATACAATAGATGGTAAAATTGATGGTGAAAGTTATAGAGTTTAATACTCCTCTGTTAGTAGAAAAGAACCAAGTCTTGTAAATAAAACATCCTTGAGGAAACTATAGATGGCTCATAGATTAAAAGTTACTAATGACTATGTGGTATATCTGCATAAGCACAAATTTGATATCAATGATGGTAATGATCTCACTAATGTTTTCAAGAAGCCATCTCAAGTCCTAATTCTTTTGAATGGATGAAGGCTATGAATGATGTATTACTTTGATGATTCATAACGGTATGTGAGATCATATAGAGTTATCTAATGGTTGCAAGTCTATTGGATGCAAAAAGGTTCTTTAAAACCAAAGGATACTTAAAGGTGATTGAGAGGTATAAAGCAATATTGGTAGTAGAGGGCCATATTTAGAAAGAAGACTTTAATTGTAGAATATTTTCTTATCTATTTTAATTGCAAAACATTTTTTGAGTTGTTATGGCACTAGTGACTCATTTTGACCAAAAGCTTCACCAAATGCATGATAGCTTTCATAAATAATGATTAACCAGAAACTATTTGTATAAACCAACTGGATGATTTCCAAAAAAAGAGTAAAAAACTCTTAGTATGTTAATTGAAAGAACTCATGAATATAATTTGGATAAAACATCTAGACAATAGTATCTCAAGGTTATTGAGATTATTGTTTCTTTTATAGTCAAGGAGAATGATACATACTGTATATTTGTTTTAAGTTGGGTATGTGCATATTTGTGATTCTAGTCACATGTAGATGATATTCACCTTAAGAACAAAGTTATAAGCCTTATGATTGAGATAAAGTATATACTATCTATGTATTTTAGATATGAAGGATCTTAATGATGTCTCTTTTTGTGTGGAGCATATGAATCCATCATGATAGTTTCTGGGATCTTCTTGTCTGGTCTCAAAGATTATATATTGAAAAGATATTTTATAGGTTCAATATGTTTTATGTGCTCTCCAAGTATTACACCCTTCCAAAGGGGTGAGATTTTTTTTAAAGCCCAGTATCCTCAAAATAATGTAAAAATTAAAGTAGGTCCTATATGTTTTTGTTGACAGTAGCCTGTTGTATACTCAAGTATGTACATATTTTGATATCATTATTGGTTTAGTATACTTAGGAGATACTTGAGTAATCTTGGTTAGAAATATTGAACTATTATGAAGAAAGTTATGGAATACCTATAAGGTATAAAGAATCTTTGTGTTGACCTATTGCAGATTTGTTGATTTGATTATTGCAGGCTAGTTTGATTCTGATTTTGTAAATTATCCAGATGATAAGATATTGATATATGGAAATATCTTTATTTAATTACAACAACCTCTACTATGGTGGCAAATTGTGTTGCATTTTGTGAAGCCACTTGTGAGGTTAATTGTTTAAGGAATAAAAAAAAATGGATCCAATGTTGTAGAGAGCATATCTAGGACCTTAACCATATGTTATGACAGTGCTACCATAGTAAACTTCTTTGAAAATAATAGTGAAAGTACTACCTATACAAGTATTTTGATATTAAGTATCAATTTGTTAAAGAGAGATAATACACAAGTATTATACATGTCGTCACAAATCATATGCTTGTAAATCCACTAACCAAAGGCTTAGATGTTAAATTGTCTATGAACAAGTAACTATAATAAGCTTGGTTATGCCTTTTCGCGTTCAAGGTTAGTGGGAGTTTCATATTTCTAATTGAAACATTGTTATTTCGAGATTAGTAAAATATTAATGATATTGTCATATATTTCATATATATATATGCATATATGACATTTTTAATTGTGTACATTTGTTTTATTGCATATCGATGGAAACATTTAGACCCTGTTTCATTATTATGTTAAAATTTATTCTCATTTTAAGCATCTTAGGCTGATACAGGGACTATTTCATAAAAGTGTACTTATAACCACATTTTGATGTGTAAGTCTGATTTCTCACACATTCCATATTATGTTTTCGTTGTTGGAACATAAGTATTCAAGATATATATTGGATTAGCATCCTTATCAGATATGACAATTTGCATTATTAGTTACTTATGCTTGACCTATGGTTGTAATGGTGTTAATTATTGTTGTTATTGACATTCATCGTTGTGACCACATATTGTAATCTAAGTTCTCATTTATTAAACTATGTTATTTAAGTAGGAGATTATTGAAATTTTCCTATGTGGACTACTATAATTTAATCAAATCATTTAGTGATGGATCAAATGAATATCACAATAATTAATTATTATACATCAATTAACTATGTGATCAAATTATTGAACCTATAATGACACCTAAGCCATTAATGGACTTTAGTGTGTGAGCCTTGTCACTAGGTCAATAATAATGGGTCAGTTGGCTTAGTAGGATTATAGTAAGACATGTCCCTACTTATACCCTAGTAGAGTTGTAGTTGTCCCATCGGGACTATAGATATAGTTTTCTTCTCCCTTTTCTTTGTTAAATTTATAAGGAGTGAACCTACTAAATAGTGCTTTGTTATCATGAATTCTCATGTAATATCATATATGATTTTATTACTATAAATTAAATTTATATATGCAAATATGATGCATTGTAATATGATTTGATAGATTTGTTAATTTGACTATCATGATTTATCCTATTTATTTTCAACATGTTAATCATATAATTGTTTACTTAAAAAGAAGAAATATTAATACTATTTCTAAGTTTAATTTATACAGAAAAATATTTTTTATTGGATTTAAATTTGATCCTATATCAATATAAATAAGTTTTACACTTTAATTCAAAATTTGTTGTCACATTATTAAAAAATTTTAAACATATTTTACTTTTGATAAAATTCTTAATTACTCTTGATTTTTGTTGACATGACATTTTTCTATTCATTGATAGTATAAAATATTTTATATTAACATATATTAAATTTAAAGTCTTGTTTAATAGGAGGTTATTAAGCTGTTTTAAATTAAAAATACATATAAAGTGTCTAGGTGTAAAATTAATATATATTACAATAGAGGAATTATATCATGCTTATGTTAAATGAGTTCATGATTTTGTTATTTTTATATTAATTCGTATTTGCTTGTTACTATAAATTTTGGTGTCTTCCATTTTTCTCTCTATATTACATCAAACAAGAAGTTACATATATAATTACTTTATAAATACTTCCATGATTGTCTAATAAATATTGAACAATTTTCTCTACCATCCCGCTTCCCTAAAAATTAATCAAATCATACATTATCTATAATTATGAGCAGATAATATTATTAATAGGAACAGCAACTCCTTGCTCACATCATCCTGACTAGAGCTAACTAAATCGATTTGATAATAAAAGAAAATGGAAACGAATAATGTTTGAGATGTAAATTTAACCAGATTGTCAATGGCCAGTTCAATCAATTTTGTAGTTATACTCAGCATTTATCTTAAGGTCAATCAAATTATACTGTTTTTTTTCCTCCTCCTACAAAGTAATTTAATTTAAGAGGAAAATAGTTTCTTATAAGACTTCCTATTTTATTTTTAAAATCTACTCAAATTTGTTTTAAGACATGAAAAAATGTCACATTGAAATTCAAATTCAATTTTTTCTATGATGAACTCCTCGTTTGAAATAATAAAAAAATGAAAATTCAATTCATTTAAAATTATTTCATGTGTAAAATTATTCATAAATCTATATCCAAATAAAATAAATTCTAATTTTTTTGTGATCCTAAATAACAGAAAAATGACAAGAAAAAATGATTATAAAATTCAAATCAAACAATGTGAGAGTGTCAAATATATGTTTTAATCAAAGTTCGAATGGTTAAATAAAATATTATACAAACACCTAAATTTGACTTTTCTATCATCATATTTTAGTCATTTGAAATTAATTAAAATATATCTTGATTATAAAATTCTTAGAATATTCAATATTGTTGATTTAAATTTCATGATTATCTTTTCTTATTATTTTATTAATGAAAAATTAAAATTTAAATGTAGTATTTTTTTTTATATTTTAAGAGAAGTTTAAATACACCTTTAAATTAAAGAGAAGATTCGCATAATTCTCTTAAATATAAGGGGAAGCTAAAATATTTTTCTAATTTTATTGTACGCCTCACATATAATTAATTGATATTACAATATAATTAAAAATATAATTTCAAATTACGGTTGATAAATATAACATTGCATGCAATATTACAATATTGTGTTAGAATTTGTAATTACAATTTTGAGTTGAATGAACTAATGATTTTATTTTCTCGCAATTGTTCGTAATGTTGTTGTTCATAAATGTAACTTTAACTACTATCACAATTTTAAATTACGATTAAGATTAAATTAAAAGGGGCCACGTGCATTTGACCCAGCAGGCGCGAAGAGAAAATGGCCCAGACTTGCTTTGCTTGGTCATTGGCATTTAACAGGAAAAAGAAAGCTGCAACTCTAAGTTTTTGTAGTTCATGTGTTTACATTTTCTATATGGCGAAATAATCGTAGTTTTTGTGACATAAGGGAGCAACAAAAAAAAAAAAAGACTATGACCTAACAATTGTAATATGCTCAGCTTATATACCGAAAAGGAACAGAGGATGCCATTTGTAGGATACTCCCAATCAGTGAATGTAAGCTTGGACATATGCAACTCTATTAGTTTTTCTTGTTTTGAATTGATGGCTTCTATCCAAACTGTCAAAATATTAATTAGTTAACACCTGTATTTTATTATCTATTTAGCGGTAAAAAAATTGAGAGATTTTTTGTTTCCAGGAATTGACAAGCTCATCAATTAATTGGTCTATCAACCATTTTTTCAAGGACATGAATCAATTTTAAACCTAGAAAGAATTATCATTATTTCAAAAATTTATCTATCAAGGAAATCCTAAAAAATTGGGACAATTAAAGAAATGAAATGTATATATATATATATATATATATATAAAATCTTTACATAAATAAGATATTGATTTTTTTTTCTCACTCCCAATTTCTTTAACGAATATTATTTTCTTGTAAAACAAGAGCTCTTATTTGATTCCCATCAATTCATGTCCTAAATAATTGTTTTTTTTTGGGGGGGGGGGGGGGGGGTAATCTTGTCATCTTTTTTTTTCTTACAAGATAAGATTCCTTGTCAATATAGAAACGGGGGAAGATTATTTGATTGTTTG
>JANHAO010028094.1:0-10687 GCA_026873985.1 Saraca asoca
TTTACTCTTATTTTAATTGAATGATTTTACTATACACTGCAATTGAATGGCTTTTAGATTGTTATGGATGGTATTGGATTGGATTTAGCATTGTTATGTGACAATCAGGTACTATAAAAAATGATTGTAAAAGCTGTTCATTAACTAAATTTATGTGTTAATTAGGTACCCAAAAAAATGACTACAAAAGCTATTCATTGACTGAAGTTGTGAACAATTTTTTTTCCAGACGTTACCATTTTGCGATCGAAATGGTGACCAAATTTTCGGTCGCTTTTTCCAATTTTACCATCTTGCCACCGAAATGGAGATCGAATTTTTGGTCGCAACTAAGCAATTGTTTGGTTTTGGCGATCGATTT
Organism: Saraca asoca; assembly: GCA_026873985.1. Lineage (NCBI taxonomy): Eukaryota > Viridiplantae > Streptophyta > Magnoliopsida > Fabales > Fabaceae > Saraca > Saraca asoca. Next base: position 362 of record JANHAO010028094.1, read on the forward strand.
TGCCATTTCACGACCAAAATAGTCACAAAGATTTCAATCGCAACAATAGACGAACGATCAAAATTTTTGGTCGTAAAAATTTATACTTACCCATCGAAATAGCTACCAAAAAATCGGTGGCCAAAAATAAACCAGCTACTGAACAGAGACCAAAATTTTCGATCGCAAAAATTTAAAACTGCGACCGACTCTATTTAATCTTAGTGACCGAAATATTTGGTCACCAATTCGGTCTCTAAGCTCAGCGACTGCTTTGTTTTGATCACTGAATGTCTTGCGACTAGGGTTTTAGCCACTCTTGATTTTCGGTTGGTGTTTGGTCTTAAAAATCTCTGCGATCGAAAATCTCAATTGTAGTGACCGAATATTTCGATCTGTAAAATGCACTTTTTTTGTAGTGGGTGTGGAGAAATCTCCCTACTTGCTCCTCCACCATAGCGTGAACAGAATCCTTTACTCTACCAATGTCTCGTAATTTCTCATACAAGTGAAGAAATGCACAAGGGCCTATATGTATGATATTATGGTTGTTTTCTGAATGCAATAGTTATTGCATCAAGTCTTGCCGCATTTGAGCCCTTTTTGCCATCCCATCACCAATGGGTTTATGGATATTTTCTAAAAGCAATTATACTATATGCAATGTATGCACAATGTAACATATTACTTGTAACACATAAAATGATCGGCACCTTTCCCAATCCAGCCTCATGTGAGTAAAGTAATTAGCGTCAATTGTCACTCAAAAATTAGTTATTTGTTTTACATGATATTCACCATCGTATATATTGTCCAAACCTTTGTCCATAGGGAATTCATTATTACCTTGGTCACCCATCTAATAAACATGCGACCATGTAATAAAAGTGTAAAATATATTTACCATGCAATCAACTAATAAGGTAAAGGCTTACAATGTGTAAGTTAACATCATCAAAACATCATGAGGATGGGTGAAATGTAAGCAAGCAAGAGCTGACAAAACCAATTTTCTGATTCGATTAGCACAAAGATAATGTGGTTTATTCTATTGAAGCCAATTTGACTCTTAAGGACAAGAGAAATTCATAGGTATATGTCATGTAATACATGAAGTTAATCATAGATTGACACGTGTATTAATTAACCAATAATATCAAAAAGAAATTACATGTGTCTATTAATTATTAGCTCCATATAGTATATGACATGCATCTCAGAAAATTTTTGAAGGATTGACCACCTAAGAAAAGTAATTCTATTTCTTCAGAATTGTTAGAATCAACTACACTACACAGTTTCTTTGTCTTTCTAGTGTGAAGCTACACAGTTTCTTGTAGTCTTTAAATTCAAGAAAAGAGCTATTAGTGGCAATAAAATTTTTGGTTAGCTAAGTCACATTTTACTTCATTCGATGCTATAAACTAATTTGTTGGTAGGACCCTTTGTACTGCCAAGCAGTTACAGACTAAACTCAATTATTTTTGGAGGGAGCTAACATGAAAAAAAATTCTACTGAGACTCAATTTTCTTGTACTGCATAGTTGTAATAGCTCAAAAAAAAAAAGTTACCGAGGGACCAAAGTGAGAATCTTTAATTTCTCGATGGGGCCATAAACGTAATTTCTTATTTTTCAGGAGGGCCTTATTAAAGTCGGTGGAAAGCCATGGAGTTAAATTATAATTTGTCTCATTTCCTTTTATGTATAAATTTCTCTCCAGGTCGGCCTTCTCTTTTAGCTTTTTCTCGAAGCTTCTCTCTATAGCTCTATCTCAGCGTCCTCCTTCTTTCGTCCACTTTGATCTTTCTCAGGTGACTTCTTTCTTCTTTAGTGGTCACTGCCAGCCGTCTCTCTTCTTTGGCATCTTTTCTAGCATTCCCTAGTGCAAGCCTTCCTCCTCAAGCACGCAGCTCTTCTGGCCCAAAACTTTTGTCTAACTATTGCTGCTGTGTTCAGTCGATCAGGTCTCCTTTGTTTGGCGAGCTTGCACCATCCTCCACCTTCTTTCCAACTCTCCGATAGCTATCTTCCTCTAGCCCAGCTCAAAGCTCATCTTTTTCTTACTTTCCACTGGTGTCGTTCGGCCAGTACCCACACCAGCTCACCAGTAGTGATCCAGCTCTAGCTGAGCTCTCCACCTACACTTTGGAAGGTGGTGAGTAATTCTAGAGCAAAATATTTATTTTATAGGAAGTGTACATTAAATTTTTAAGAAACCTTACCTGAATCCCTAACCCTCAAAGTTGAGATATGCTAAAATATTGTTGTTCCTTAGCTCTAGAGACACTTCCAAGGAAGAATCGAGCACACCAACAATAAATTTTTGGAGCTTTAGCTGACTTAACTCTCTAAGGAGTGTCTAAGGTGAGTGGACAATCCTCCTCACTTGATGATCCCATTTGTAAATACAAAATAATTTTTATGACATGGAATATTATGAATCCTATTAACTAATGGGATTTTCCTATATATATGTATTAAAGTGGTTTCAAAAGTATATTTATATGTGGTATGTGTACATGAAATGGTTTGCAATAATAAGATTATGCATTCTGATCTTGGTTTGTATTATTAGAATTGATGATATCATTTTTTTTATGTGATGCATGAATATGGAAATGACTTAGCATATTATGTATTTTGTACTGATTATGGTTTATGAAAGCCATGATTTTGTCTTACTATGATTTAATGTGTTATGCATAATGTTTCCAAAAGAATGATTAAATTAAAGTCCTAGATCCATTGGAAATTCATTGGTAACTCTCAAGTGCATTTGTGATACAAATATCTACTTGGTGTGATTGGCGAAGAACATATAAATATCTACTTGGTGTGATTGGAGGAGAATATATGAATATTTACTTGGTGTGATTGGTGGGTTTGGCGAATTACGATGATTACAATATTATGGTTGCCTCTAGGAATTATCCTTTGGAATTCCAGTTGAATGTTTTATTACATGAATATTGATATATATTTTAAAAAAGCTTTATTGAATATTTTCTTATATTTATGTCGAGATGGATATTTTCCATAGCGTTATGCATTGTTGTTGATTTCATTTTATCAAATACCATATTTCAATGGTTTAACTTTCTTAATGGATAAGAATTTCCAAAGCTATTTTGAGATTATGACAGTTGAACAGGTAAGCATATCTTCATGGCTATATTTATATTTATATATATATATATATATATTTTCAAGCATGATTTATAGATGGGATTTTTGGGAGTTAATGGAATTATCTACTCACTGAGTTTCTATGAAACTCACTCTTTTCTTCTCTATGTTTTTCAAAGTCAGAAGATATTCCTTCAATTGCTTCACACCCTCTTGGTTTGGAATCTGCTCATTGATCGAGTAGATCACATCTTGTGGAGATTAAAGAGATATAAATGGTACTGCATTGGCAGTTGGTTTAGTAGTATCGCATGTGTTTTGTTTAGAGTAAACCCAGTAGATATAGTCTTATGATGCCTGGGTTGTTGTAAACTTGATTTTGTTGTACAAGTTCTATATAGAACATGTAGTCCTTTTGTTGTTGTGTAGGCCTTGTACCCGGATGTCCAAAAAATAGAGGGAACTCTGCCTGATTTCCTGTAGGAATTAGTATGTGATTCTGCATTAATGTACATGTGTATATTTGGTATAATTTCTCGCATGGTTAGGCTTGTAGGAAGTTTCCTAATGATGACCTTTTATGCTGGTCACGTCCCATGGATCGGGGCATGACAACAGTGAATATTGAAATTTCAAAGGTAAACAAATTCCAAAAACAATAATAATTCTAAAAAAAAAGAACAGATAAAGGGCAATATTACATCAGATTTACATTGTTTGACCTTTACTAAGGGGAGAATATCCAAAGCAGATCTAAAACGTGGCAAAGTTGCTGAAGTCGATTGAAGAAGCGATCGGATAATGAGAAGAAGCTAGCGAGCTGAGCTGAGCTGAAGGAGGGCATAAACAAGCAGCTGATAGGCCTAAAGAAGAAGATGGTTGGCGTGAAGAAGCAGTAAGCAGAAGCAGAGCGCGGTGTGAAGTGAAGAAGTAGCAAGCAGAAACAAAGTGCTGCGTGAACTGCGTTTTGCATTTTTTGCTTCTCTTCTACACACCTGACGTAGAAAACAATTTCCATGAGGTCGATTTCCATTTTTCTACTCATTTTTTTTTCCATTTTTTTTCTTCCCTCTACCAATCACCAACAAACTCCCCTTTCTACTTAAATTTTCCTTTAAAAATTTCTTTCCTCCTAAATTTTTTCCAACTAATCAAAGGTAAAAAAAATAATATAAAACAAAGCAGAGAAAATTTATAATTAAAACAATAAAATTTATAATTTTAAAAAAAATAATATAAGTCATGATTTAATTGCCCTAGCGCCGACGGCTCTGCAATGCCGTGACCAATTTGGACACCTATTAGGCTTTACAAAGAGGCCGAAGGAGCCATTTTCTTTCGCAAATCAATTTCGAGTTTTTTAACCTGTTTTAGAGAAAGACCTTACAAACACTCTCAAGGTATGTTTGGGTCCTCTCCTCTTGTTTTCGTTTGTGCTTCAAATACCTGTTTGTTCTTGATTTGGTTGAAATTTTTATATGTGGGTTATTATTTTCTGTTCTGTATCTGATCTAGAACGATCAAGTTTGTTTTTAATTTTGTTCTGTTCTGTTTTTAAATTCCTCATTTTTTTTTATAATTTTGTTCTGATGGTTACGTGAAGATTGTCTAAAAACTCTGTTATCTGTAGATGCAAATCTTCGTCAAGACCCTCACCGGAAAGACCATCACTCTCGAGGTGGAGAGTTCTGACACCATCGACAACGTAAAATCCAAGATCCAAGACAAGGAAGGGATTCCACCAGACCAGCAGCGTCTAATCTTTGCCGGAAAACAACTCGACGACGGCAGAACCCTTGCCGACTACAACATCCAGAAGGAGTCCACCCTCCACCTCGTCCTCCGTCTCCGTGGTGGCATGCAAATCTTTGAGAAGACTCTCACTGGAGAGACCATCACCCTCGAGGTCGAGAGTTTTGACACCATCGACGACGTAAAAGCCAAGATCCAGGATAAGGAGGGTATGCAGATATTTGTGAAGACGCTTGCTGGCAAGACTATCACCCTTAGGGTCGAGAGCTGTGACACCATTGACAACGTAAAGGCTAAGATTCAGGATAAGGAGGGAATTCCACCAGACCAGCAGAGGTTGATTTTTGCTGGTATGCAGCTTGAAGATGGCCGTACACTGGCAGATTACAACATCCAGAAGGACTCCACCCTTGTCCTTCGTCTGAGGGGTGGAAGGGAGGTTTTCGTCGAGACCGCGACTGGAGAGGCCATTGCTTTAGAAGTTGGGACCTTGGGCATCAGTGATAATGTCATGGCTAAAATTAATATTAAGGGGAACTCCGCCCTCGGCCTTATCATCGATCGTCCGACGGGTGGAATGGATATTTTTGTCCAGACCATGATTGGAGAGGTCATTACTTTAGAAGTTGGGAACTTGGACATCAGTGAAAATGTCAAGGCTAACATTAAAACTAAGGGGAACTCCGCCCTCCACTTTGTCGTCTTTCCTCAGGGCGGTGGAATGAAGATTTCAGTCGAGACCGCGCCTGAAAAGAGAGTTACTATAGAAGTTGAGACCTTGGACATCTTTGATAATGTCAAGGCTAAAAAAATAATTAAGGGGAACACCTCCCTTATGCTGCCTCTCTAAAGTTTGTGCAACCCTTTTGGTATGAATGTCTCGAGAATTAATATGAATTATCTTTAGTAGTTTCAATGTCAGCTGAATTACTTATATTGAATCTTATTTATAAAATTTCATCTGCATTTTAGTATATTGTTATCTGTTCTGTTTAATGTTTTGGTGGCCATATATATTGCTTCATAATTCGGGAATCCGTTGGGTTTGCCATGGATTGTCCTCTTCCTCAATTGAACCGCATTCAGCCACAAGTTTTTCAAATTTCTCTGCCTATTCCCGGTACATGATACTCTATCGTTTCATTAATTAAATCGAATTCCAGTATTGTAGCATGCTTAACTGCGATGTGTGATCTTTCCCATTTTTAGAGTGTATTTGCCATGGAAATTCAGTTTTATGTTCCAATCATGTTTTTAAGATGGATGTTTTACGGTTTATTCACCCGGGACTGTGAACGAAAAATGAGAAAAATTTGTACAAATAATTTTATATACTTGTGTTCATTTACTTGTCTTTAAAAGTAAAAAAGAAATTGTTTACTTCTCAAAGAATGGTGGAAAATATTTTTTTAAAGAAAATTATTTTTCTCGATTATTATAATATTATATTATATTTTTTAATTATAATATGATAATCAAATTAGACAAGGTGAGCATAAGGCACACGGTAGGGGAAATGGAATAGATGAGAGAATTTGCGTGTTTATTAGCTATTATTGAGATCTTCACACAGCTCTTACCGACACAGCCTTTCTGTTTTAGTATTAACTATCTATATTGTTCATTTATGCGTCATATCCAAAGCTAGTATAGGCAAGTTTCTCTTACCAGCCCAGCATTCCTAGGTAGTCGTGTTGAGATTTTAATGGAGAAATCTAATCACATTCATTCCCTTGAAATCCGGCGGGATGGTGTTCGATGTTAGTAATGAGTGCCCTAGCATTGTGCTTGGTAGAGTTAAAAAAAAAAAGAGAGGAAAGAAAATGGATAGAAAAGAAAATAGTATTTTATTAATTGTTTAGATAAAAAATAAGAAGAAAGAAAATGTGAAGAAAATATTTATTACGAGTATATGAATCAATTTATAAGAACGTCGATTCTGTAATTTTCTTGATAATACTAATTGTGAATTGATTCACAAGTTACTAATGTTTATGAATTAATTTACGAATCAATTTTGTCTTAAAATTCTTGATGTGAATCGATTTAATCTCTACGATTGAGAGTTTTCTGCTTGTTTTCTGTGTTGGTTTGAACAAAAATTTACTCCCATGGGTCTCATCTTTTTTTTGCTTGTTTTATTTTTTTCTCTTTTTCTTTCCTCTCCCAAGCAAAATTACATGGTGTTTTCTTCCATTTTTTTTGCAACTTTTTTCTTTCATTCCTATTTCCACCCAAACAAGCAGAGTATAAGGGTTGGTTGTTACTTCTAAACTTATTAAAAGAAATAATATAAAACAAAGCAGAGAAAATTTATAATTAAAACAACAAAGTTATAATAAAAATGTATAAAATATATTGAGATTTTATGAAAGAATTATAAATAAAATGACTTCTAAAATGTATAAAAATGTACTGAGATTCCATGAAAGACGTAGAAATAAAATTATTTTTAGAGTGCATAAGAGTATGTTAAGATTCAATGAGAGAATTACAAGTATTCCTAAAATCCTAAAGTCAGTTTAGTGTCAAAATATACAAAGTGTGTTTGAAGTTTTTGATATATAAAAAGATCTAATCAATTACAATTCGTTTCTTTTATAATATCATAGAATAGTTACAAATATTTTACAAAAAATAACTGTATTAAAATTAAAAAAGAATTTGATACGTAAATATTCAAATGTTAATACTTAAAATAACTTCTTGAGTCAAAACATTCTTAAATTAAAATAATTACCACGTATACTTGTTGAACTAAACTATTAATGGAATGTAATCAAGTTATGATATAATTATTTTTATAACATGACTTAAACTACTGTTTAACTGCTTCATATTTGATTTATTTATAAATCTAAATTAAAAATGAATCTACTACTTTATATTGCTTCTAATCAAAAAGAAAATAATCGAACTACTTCAATAGTCAAATTGATTTGATCGTATTGAAGAGGGGATGAATTATTCGATCATATAACAATATATGGTCGCGATTCTTTCATTCAATTCGTACAAAGTCCACGTCATATATGTAGAGATGTTGCCATCAATGTAATAGGAGGTCCTTAGCAAGCCTGGCAAAATTCTGGGCTTGGTTCATCTGATCCCTCACCCATAAAGAATTTCTGACATGGCTTTCATTGTTGCCATTGCTTCACTGCATGCTACGGATAGTGCAGCATCTGCTTTGCTTGCACACAACACCAACAACATCACGAAGCTCAAAGCCATCAGAAACGAAATTTTCAACCTGTAATCCTCCATTTTGTTTTTGTAATATTAAGCTATGGCTTATGCTTGCAGGAATTATAAACTTGCCGTGAATAACTAGATATTGAGGTTTCATATGTATGTACTGGATTTTCAAAGAAGAAAACAAGTCATCAATAATGGGCACCCTTTCTTCTGACTTTCACCAAGCTAAAGCTTGACGTAATCTGGGAATTGGGAGAAGGTTCATATAGACAACTGATATTTATTAAGAGGCACTTGTCAAATTATAATCCCACGGCATTTACTAATGAAAAATTAAATGCTTATGCATTTAGATTTTTCTTCTTTGGTGATCTCTTATCTATAAAAGTGTTAGATATGCTAATTCTGTAATTTGTTGGGATTGCGCTTGATATACTACTAATATTTACTGTGATTTTTTATTTATTTATTTATTATAAATAAATAAAAATCATTTATAAAGATTTATGAACTTATCCCTCTTTTTAAGTAAAGTGAGCTACAATACATAGAATACCTTTGATCCCAACGATATTGTAAAACAACCATAGGATGATAGAACCCCAAAAAACGTGTCTAGGATCAGTATCTCAGTTAACACCATAAGATGATAGAAATAATCCTAAAAATGTGTCTAGGATTAGCAACTAAGTTAACACTATGAAGAGTAAAATGAAAGACTAATTCACTCCCTTTTCTTGCACAGTAAAGGCTCGAGCATAGCCTTTGAATCAAGAGCCAATAAAATAATTATGTGTTTTTTAAATTATGATTCACCTTATTTTATATAGTAACATTAGTTATATTACCAAAAAAAAAACTTGTCTTTTGGTTGCCCAATGGTTACATACCCAAAAGTTATAATCACAACACTTAATTCCATCATTATTCCATAATAATGAAGTATAATTAAGTTTAGAAATCATGCATGAGGATTTAAAAGTTTTTTCTCTTATTCTTTCTTTCTTCCTCAATAATTATGGAAGATGAACGCATATTTAATTTCTAATAGTAAGCCCTATATATTTCTCATTATTGGTGTGGTTAATTTCCACCTTATTATTAGTAAATTACATATAATCATATGTGTAGGAGATTGAAAAGACACACTTTTTTGTTCTCACACATTTGATCTACCTATATAGAAAATAAGTCTGAATTATTTTGAGGAATGAACTAAAAAGATACATCTTATCTGTCCCTAGTAATTTTGCCATAAATGAGAAACAATATATGTTGAAATTTAGAAAAATCTTTTCTTTCTTATTCCATGTAACTGTCATGTGGATTGAGATTATATCATAAGATTTATTTATCACTAATTAAAGTGGACCAATATTGATAACAAGGTTGACAAAGAACATACCACATAAATGTCAATACCTAATAACTTCACCAATGACTAAATCTATCAAGTATAATTTTGTGCAAACATTTGGATATTTGTGCTCACTAGCTCAAATATTCTAACAACTCCTACTCGCACTAGATGAAACTTGTGACCACTTCAATGAAATGAAACAACCCAAACAAAAAACTAACAAGACTAAACTCATACATTCTATGCATATTTGTAATAACGGCGTGTGACCCTAGGCATAAAAATGAAACCATCTCAACATGCAATTGTTAGTGTACATAAGAGACTTTTCCTCAACCTAAATCTCACTACATATCACAAATAGATGAGATCACAAGATAACCCACAAGTTATCATGATAACCCTCAAGTTATCAAGCCAATGATCCTATGAACATTAATCGTGCTTGCGATACCTCAAAATTTAGCTAATACATATTAGTTTGGCTATCTTTAATCTCTTTGTTGAGTAGGAATACATCTTTAACTCATGAAACATATCAAACAATGAGTTAACTCTTCCCTTAAAATCATATAGCACTTGATTTTATTACACAAAGTAATATGGCACCTTATCAAGTACAAATGATAACACTTTTGTATCTATCTATCACTATATTTTTCCTTCAATACCATTATTTAATAATGCCGAAACCATGCATCTACTCAATTAAGTTCCCTCAAGTTGAATTGTCATAACTATCTTGGTTCCCTGTCAAAGTAGATATTTTAATTTTAAGCCATCAAATAACAGACAGTAGTCATTAAGAGTATCACTATTCATTGTGATAGTATGGCTACATTAGCTTATATAAAGGATCTGAAGTATCATAGGGATTAAGTATAACTTTATAAGAGACACAATTAAGGA